>OY734956.1:23150178-23250178 GCA_963457585.1 Spergularia bocconei | reverse complement strand
CAGATGAAATACTTCACAAAATGAAGAACCAACACTCAAATCAAAAAAGTATAGTCCTAGGATATCTTCACTAATGATTGGAGCATATTTGGCGTTTTTTGAAAAATTGATCGAATTTGACCAAAATCGCTGTACATAATCCACGGTTTTTCGATAAAAATGGCTCCGAATCAAAAATTGCCCAAATGTTGGTGATAGTCTCTAAATATGATATAATGAGGATTTTCAAAATATTAGAGTCAAAAACTTGAGAAAAGACGAGGAAAACGTCTAAAACGGTCATAAATCTATATAAATTGACGAGCGTCGAAACGGATGAAATACTTCACAAAATAAAGAACCAACACTCAAAACCAACAAGTATAGTCCTAGGATCTCTTCACTAATGTTTGGAGCATCTTTGGCGTTTTTCGAAAAATTCATCAAATTTGACCAAAATCGCTGTATATAATCCACGGTTTTTCGATAAAATTGGCTCAGGAGCAAAAACTGCTCTAATTTTCGTGGTAGTCTATAAATATGATATAATGAGGATTTGCAAAATATTAGAGTTAAAAACATGAGAAAAGACGAGGAAAAAAGCCAAAACGGTCATAAATCCATAACAAGTGACGAGTGTCGAAACGGATGAAATATTTCACAAGATGAGTAACCAACACTCAAATCCCAGAAATATAGTTCTAGGATATCTTCACTAATGTTTGGAGGATATTTGGCATTTTTCGAAAAATTAATCGAATTTGACAAAAATCGCTGTATATAATCCACGGTTTTTCGATAAAAATGTCTCCGAATCAAAATCCGCTCAAATTTTTGTGGTAGTCTCTAAATATGATATAATTAGGATTTGCAAATATTAGAGTCGAAAACCTGAGAAAAGACGAAGAAAACGGCCAAAACGATCATAAATCCATACAAATGACGAGCGTCGAAACGGATGAAATACTTCACAAAATGAAGATTCAACACTCAAATCCAACAATTATAGTCCCAAGATATCTTCACTAATTTTTGGAGCATATTTGGCGTTTTTCGAAAAATTGATCAAATTTGACCAAAATCGCTGTATATAATCCACAGTTTTCGATAAAATTGGCTCAGGAGCAAAAACTGCTCAAATTTTAGTGGTAGTCTCTAAATATTATATAATGAGGATTTGCGAAATATTAGAGTCAAAAACCTGATAACAGACGAGGAAAACGGTCATAAATCCATACAAAGTGACGAGATTCGAAACGGATGAAATACTTCACAAAATGAAGAACTAACACTCAAATCCAACAATTATAGTCCTAGTATATCTTCACTAATGTTTGGAGCATATTTGGCATTTTTTGAAAAATTGATCGAATTTGACAAAAATCGCGGTATATAATCCACGGTTATTCGATAAAAATGGATCCGAATCAAAAATTGCTCAAATGTTAGTGGTAGTCTCTAAATATGATATAATGAGGATTTGCAAAATATTAGAGTCAAAAACCTGAGAAAAAACGAGGAAAACGTCCAATACGGTCATATATCTATATAAATTGACGAGCGTCGAAACGGATGAAATACTTCACAAAATGAAGAAACAACACTCAAATCCAACAATTATAATCCTAGGATATCTTCACTAATGCTTGGAGCATATTTGGTGTTTTTCGAAAAACTGCTAAAATTTTACCAAAATCGTTGTATATAATCACGGTTTTTCGATAAAATTGGCTCAGGAGCAAAAACTTCTCAAATTTTGGTGGTAGTCTCTAAATATGATATAATGAGAGGATTTTCAAAATATTAGAAGCAAAAACTTGAGAAATGACGAGGAAAAAAAGCCAAAACGGTCATATATCCATACAAAGTGACGAACGTCGAAACGGATGAAATATTTAACAAGAAGAGGAACCAACACTAAAATCCAACAAGTATAGCTCTAGGATATCTTAACTAATGTTTGGAGCATATTTGGCATTTTTCGAAAAATTGATTGAATTTGACAAAAATCGCTGTATATAATCAACGGTTTTTCGATAAAAATGACTCTGAATCAAAAACCACTCAACTTTTGGTGGTAGTCTCAAAATATGATGTAATTAGGATTTGCAAATATTAGAGTCAAAAACCTGAGAAAAGACCAGGAAAACGGCCAAAACGGTCATAAATCAATACAAAATGACGAACGTCGAAACGGATGAAATAATTCACAAAATGAAGAACCAACACTCAAATCCAACAAGTATAGTCCTATTATATCTTCACTAAAGTCTAGAGCATATTTGGCGTTTTTTTGAAAATTTGATCGAATTAGACAAAAATCGTTGTATATGATCCACGGTTTTTCGATAAAAATGGCTTCGAATCAAAATTTGCTCAAATGTTGGTGGTAGTCTTTAAATATGATATAATGAGAATTTGCAAAATATTAGAGTCAAAAACCTGAGAAAACACGAGAAAAACGTCCAAAACGGTCATAAATCTATATAAATTGACGAGCGTCGAAACGGATGATATACTTTACAAAATGAAGAACCAACACTCAAATCCAACAAGTATATATATCAAGGCGGAATCCTGACTGGTGATTTGGCTACCCGGTGGTTTGTGCGGAAGCGAAAGGCAATGCCGGTAAGAAAGAGAAGAGTTTTTCGGCTGCTGAACGTGCGCAGAAGGCATGCGTATCCGCGTCAATATGCCACTTATCGGCGTGCACAGGCGGTGTATGAGGCTGCAAGAAATGAGCTTGATCAAGTAATGGTTCTCCTGCAAGATATTCAGGCATTTGAGGCTACCACGAGATTATGATACTGGAATCTGCTGGTCTGAAATATCGGATTGATGTCGGAGCTGGAATCAGAAGATCAGGCTGCACCAAATTTCCATATTGAGAGAGATACCATCTATTTTTCCAGATTGATTTGTGTAGAACTAAAAATTAGACAAGCAATAGTTTGATTCATCTATATAGATGTGTTGCAGCGGGAATTACAAGGTTTATTTGAGAGACATTCATGTACTGTGGTAATTTACCTCTTAATCATCTTTTGTAATTCATTTGAGAGTCATTCATTATAAAGTACCGGGTGAGAAAAGAAGATTAATTTATAGTTTTCCGTATTGTTAGCTTAAGTTACATTTATTTTCTTACAAAGTAAGGTCTGTGTTTAGCTGTGAATTCTGTTGGTGTCACTGTGACTACTGAAGTCTAGACATTGAAATCTAGTCTCTAGGTTTAGGAATTGATGGCAAGTATTTTTTTCTTTATCATATACTCACTCTTATTCAAAGAAGATTTTAATTTGTCATATTAGGGACTACTTGTACACTAAATGGAATAACCATTTGTCGTAGAATCAAATGGAAAATCCATTTGTCGTACAATCAAATGGAATTGGTAGAATGCATTGCAGAGTAAAATATGGTAGCTGCTTCAGTTTAAGCCACTCGAATTTACGATATTCCTTTTTATTTCTCATCAAACGAATGACATACTATTATTTGTCCATCTTTGCTAAATTTGTGCATCCATGGCCCCGAAGCCTCTCACAACTCTGATGTACTAATTTTATAAGAGTAAGTTTCGCTACCAAAAAAATGAGCAAAGATTGAGGTGAAAGAAAAACTAATTATTCGATCTTGATCACATATGAGCGGAATCTACTATAATGGCGTCTATGACGAGTTGACATTCAGTAAAAACCTTATGTGGAGACAAGCTGGGATCACATCACTCACCTTATATTGAGGCCATGTTAACACTTATCTTGTTTCAACACAAAAGGAAAAATGAGGAAGGCCACGAGACTTAAGGCATGGATCCAAGAAATCAAACAAAAGTTGAAATTTAAGGCGGCAGGAATTACAACGTTTATTTGAGAGACATTCATGTACTGTGCTAATTTACCTCTTAATTATCTTTTGTAATTCATTTGAGAGTCATTCATTATAAAGTAATGGGTGAGAAAAGAAGATTAATTTACAGTTTTCCGTATTGTTAGCTTAAGTTACATTTTTGCTCTGGAGCCGTTTAAACGAAAAATTGTGGATTATTTACTGCGATTCTGGTCAAAATTGACCAGTTTTTCGGAAAAAGCCAAATGTCCTCCAAACATTACTGTGGATACCGTAGGACTATACTTGTTGCATTTGAGTGTTGGTTCCTCAATTTGTGAAATATTTCATGCGTTTCGACGCTCGTCACTTTGTATGGATCTATGACCGTTTTGGCCGTTTTCATTATCTTCATTTAGATTTTTGACTCTAATATTTTTCAAATCTCATTATATCATGCTTAGAGACTACCACCAACATTTGAACCATTTTTGCTCAGGAGCCATATTATCGAATAACCATGGATTATGTACGGTCAAATTTGATCAATGTTTCGAAAACGGTATAATTTGTAATTTTGGGAGATATGGGGGTTATACTTTGGGCAGGTGACGCTAGTAAAAAAAAGTTACGTTTAGCAACCATGTAATTTTGTGAAGTATTTCATGTGTTTCCACGTTCGTCACTTTGTATGAATTTATGACTGTTTTGGTAACACGACTCGAATCCCAATCAAACCTGTCCTGATATTGGCCCAAACCAAATGCGACCTTGCCCGGAAGTGATGTTGACCCAATTATGACCGGACCTGAAACCGATTCGACCCACCCGATTGCCACTCATCCGACGTCTACCACCAGTCCACCACTCTAGTTTCTGTCACTCTCCAATTCTCCAACCCTCTCTGTTTTTGTTGTTGTTCAAGACAGACAGATTAATTGTTCATCCCTAACCTATGGAGTAATTAATCAAAGTTAATAGATTGTGGGCAAAGTTGGGCGGGTGGGGTTATCTCAGGCGTTGGTGCTGCTTGTATGGGCGTCCAACACTCTTAAGCCGCTGATTCTGATTCTGATTCTGATGACGAGTTCAGCTGGATTCGATCCCGAGGCCTTGGAGAGAGGTGCTAGGGTTTTGGGTCGACTCAATAAATCTCCGCATGCTAAAAAGTTTAATTTTTGATGCAATTTGAAGTGAAGGTGTTTGAAATAATTAAGGAGCAGGATAAAAGTAGGCAGGTTGAACAAACAGCTAAGCTTCAGGAATTTGAACTTGTAAGTTACCTCTCATTTTTAGCTGCATTGCATATTAATGTCAATTTGAAGCTTCTCCATTGTATTTGTGTGCCAAATGGATTGGGAATTTGGTTGCTTTACTTATTAATCTCAACATTTAGTCATCTTCACTCAATTTTCAAAATGAACAAAAAAGATAACAGCTTTCCACATTCCCATCCAACATTCATATAAATGGGGTTTGCGAGTTATATTGACTGATCAAAATAAGCTTGTTGTTGCTGTTGCTGCAGCCATATATACCACAAGGTTTGTTGGCAGCAATGAGCAAAATTTGTCTTGTTCCCTAGCTGTTCAACCAGCTACTTTTCTCAATCTTCTCTTGTAGGTCTTTCTCTCTTTTGTTTAGGGAGTCATCAAGAGGAAACTATCCCTGGGGCTGGAGTCTTTTCCCGTACCATGAGCACACTACGTAGCTCTAAAGGCGCTGGTACCAAGACTGGAAATGGTTTTGGAGATGTTATTTTACACCCTTCTCTACAGAAGAGGATACACCAGCTAGCTTCTGCAACAGCAAATACAAAGGCTCATCGAGCACCGTTCCGTAATATGCTTTTCTACCGGAACAGGAAAAACGATGGCTGCTCGAGAGCTTGCTCGTAAATCCGTATGGATCCTACCCTTTCTAATACTTATGAATTTTATGCATTTCTAAATGTTTTTTGAGCTTCTCAATTTTCCTGAAGTTTTCTGAACAATTTTAAGCTGGATGAGCCATGAGGGTGTGCTTTTCCTAGGCAGACTTGCATGCTATCTTAGTGTCTTTCCATAGTACTACGAAGGATAGGTGGTTTAGTCCTTGTTCCCTTATAGTTCTCCTTTGGGAGCGTGTGTGGTTTGGCAGCTTAATCTGACTTGACATTGCCATTCTTAATCTTGTTTCATGTACATTGATTTTATAGAGCACATGTTGAGACTGTGAAATTTTTTAAAGTGGATCAGCTCATCTGGGATGTGGACATGTGGTTTCATTAAGCAAAAGTGGAATATATTATCTATCATACATATATATGTATCCAACTTATGGATAAGCTGCTGTAATACTCTACACTTTCGTGCTGATTTGTTAATTTTTCCATGTGTCACCAGGGTTTAGATTATGCACTGATGACAGGTGGGGATGTCGCTACCCTTGGCTCACAAGCTGTTACCAAGATACACCAGTTATTATTTATTGATGAAGCAGATGCCTTCCTTTGCGAGTAAGTAGCTTTTAGTAAGCCTAATCTTCGGCATGCTAGCAGCTACTTTTAGATCATTACTCGGTAATTACTGTTCTGCTGCATTTTTTATGATCTGTCTCACCCAATTCCACATGTTCCCCTATTTTCATTATACATGAAAGTTGAAGTTCCAGGTCACCCTTATTCCAGAGTTTCCCTTGCTATGTTAAATTTACATATTTAACACCAAGCCCACAGAGATTCTAATGACACTGCTTGCCTGAGACAATTTTAACTAGGCTCCATCCTCTATTTACATTCATGATTCCTTCTGTTTTTCTTGGATGTTCCCTTGTGCTGTTGAATAAAAAAATTATATCATTTGATTCTTGCAGGCGTAACAAAACCTACATGAGTGAAGCTCAAAGAAGTGCTCTCAATGCTCTACTGTTCCGCACGGGTGATCAGTCCAAGGACATAGTGCTTGCTCTTGCAACTAACCGGCCTGGGGATCTTGATTCAGCAGTGTCTGACCGCATTGACGAAGTACTTGAATTCCCGTTACCTGGGGAGGCTGAAAGATTTAAGCTGTTAAGACTTTATCTTGAGAAGTATATTGCGCATGCTGGATCGAGAAAACCAGGGCTAATTTCAAACTTGTTCCAAAAGGAGTAGCAGAAAATAGAAGTTACGGGTGTGACTGATGACATACTGCGAGAAGCTGCTGCTAAGTCTGAGGGTTTCTCTGGAAGAGAAATAGCCAAGTTAATGGCTGCTGTATATGGTAGTGAAAATTGCATTCTTGATCCTCAATTATTCCGTGAGGTTGTAGATTATAAGGTCGCAGAACACCAACAGCGGAGAAAGTTAGCTGGCACTGAAGAGAACCAAAGTCCAAAATCGTAGATGACTTCCGGGAAGAGCTCCCTGTTTACTTTTTTCATTCTGTTTCCTCAATTGGTCTTCGAAAGACAGGTGGTGGTTATTGCTTTAGCTTGGAGCCGAATTTGTGCTGCATCTTCTTGGAAGCTTTGAAGGCGGGGTTAGGATAGGACGGAAATTTTGTTTTTATATGTTGTACGGTCACTAATTTAGCCAAAACAACTGGTGTTTAGATTTGGTAGAATTGAGGTCGTAGATTAGGCATGACAATGCGGCAATAGCTCTGAGAATACAATGTTGTTACTGTAGTCTGACTTGTGCTCATCACACCTTGTACAATAAGTTTTTCGTTCAGAGAATCAAGTGACCTTCTGAGTAACATCTGTTGTACGTGAGTCCACGAAAATGAACTGAATAATTGATGGTTTCATTATAGTGACAGTATACAGCCATCTGAATTTATACATGGGCTTTGTCCGTTAATGCCTCGGTGTAAGTTTGTAACAATCAAATGTATCACTTATTTTCATTTCCACTTTGTCAAAAAAAAAAAAAAAAATGCACCTCTTATTTCCGTGCAATCAGAATGTTCACCGAGTTATGTCACAGAAATGTGTTAGCATGAAGATAAAACCCAAACACTGATAACAATGCAGTATTGCAGTTGTAATCATCCTAGGTCATTCGGATTCATACGGTAAACAAACGGGAAAAGGTAAGATAGCCCTAGCAATGATGAGCACCATGATCAAACATACCACTTATTTGCATAATTGCATACAATCAGAACGTTCACCTGTTGTATTGTCACAGAAGTGTGCTTACATGAAGATAACACCAAACACTGATAAGAGTGCAGTATTGCAATTGTATTCACCCTAGGGCATTCAGATTCATAAGGGAAACAAACGAAAAAAGGTACACAGCCCTAGTGATGATGAGCACCATGATCTTGAACATAGCGCAGACCACAGTACTTGCAGATTGCAGGTGCATCCAGGTCAAGGCATATGAACTCAATTGGATGTCCCAAAGAAGGATCATGTGCTGCAAAAACAAAAGCACGACGCAATTGACGGTCTTGTTTAGAATTAAGGAGTAGCAATTCGTTGAGAAACGATGTAAGAAGAGTAGGTGTCTAACCCCCTTCACAGACAGCTGTTCTGCCATCCACCTTTATCGGAGGTACTTCATTAATCAACTCCATCGGAGACTTGTTGCTTTTGTTCTACACATATCCAAGAAGACTATAAGAAACTGATGTTGTCCATTACATATTCACATGACATAAACAAAACAACCCAACATATCTGTGTGGTCAGAATCAATCAACCACAATGCATCATCACCTTAGCAGCTCATAGGAACATTATGACCTTGCCATGGAAAGTTCAATTATTTCAGGTGGCTTCTTCATCTCTAAGACTGTTGTGTGACAACTACGAAAGATTGGCAAAAATCTCTAGAAAAAGCCTCCGTATGTTTGTTTAAGCAAAACTAGTGGCATATATGGCTCAAAGATTTAGAACATAGCTCCTCAATCAAGCCACTTGACATTGAATAAACCCAATGTTTGTTTAACAATCTGAACAGAAGCCTGGTAGCTCCTCAATCAAAATGTTGGAGATTTCGTAGCGAAGGCGAAAAAATTATACAGGAAAAGTTTGTAGTCATGGGTAAAGGTCGAATTCATGAGGAAAGAAAAAAAAGGTGGAAGTCATAATTTAATCAATAAGCCTGAATGATAGTTATGTATGATCCAGAATTTAAAGTGAATGTGGTGGACATTAAATCAGAGAATGCCATGTTGTAGCAGCATGAAAGCAAATGATGAAGCAAAACATGAAATTGAAATAATGAGAAGAGAAGGTGAAATCCTAAATACTCAGTATTGTGGCAGCAGCAAGAGGCAAGAATAGAGTAGAATAAGTTATGTAAATCAACAAGAAACTAAAAGTTGAGTCAGCAATAAGTAATCAAATGATAAGACAATCAATAGTAAAATGATTAGAGGAATTGATTACTCATCATCTCAACCAACAACAAGGATCCATCCAATCATCAAAGATGACAACTTTCTTTGAGGTTTCTGATAATTAAAGAGGGGGAGATCTGAAATCAAACCTGCATCCATTTCTCAGTGTGGGTGGTGACCACCTCGGTGCTCACGATGCAAAAGTTTCTGGCACCAGATCTTGACTTTGCCAGCGTCCTCAGCAAGCTCAGTGCCATTTCAGACTTCCGAATTCCGATAGAGAAGACGAAAGAGAGAGAGAATGAGAGTGGGTGTGTCAAGGAAGGAAGGCGGATCAGTTTTTGTTAGCCCGGCCCAATCAACATTAAGAGTGGCAAAACAGTCATTACCCATTAACAATTTAACATAACAGAAGAGGGAGGTATAAATACATAAATAAATAAATACATAAAGAAAAGCTAGGGTTTAAGAGAAAGATATGGCAAAGTTCAATGAGGTGCAGAAGCGGAGAAGGGCGGTGATTTCTCAGAAAAAGCGTAACGTACACGGCGACCCCGTCACTAAGAAGCTCAAGCAGCGGACACAACCTCAATCCGTCTCCGGCAAGCGCCAGCGCAAGCTCCTTAAGAAATGGCGCCGTGTACGAATTCTTTTTTTATATATTGTTGTTGAATTTGTTGTTGAATTTATTGTTGAATATGTTTATTGATAACAATGATAATAATAACAGGATCAGAAGGAGGCTGTTGAGAAAGGTCTCATCTCTCTCCAGGATGTGGACATGGACGGTGAGCCTCATTGCTTTTGCTTTATCAATTTCAATTTCAATTCTTTTCAAATATGAGTTTGACTGTCCAAAGATGTTATCTTTTCATTATCAATTGTTTCAATTTGTCATGAAAGATTTTAACTTTGTGAGGAATGTCATCTCAATTTTCTGTCCTTGTATGCTGTTATTGAGAGCTTCCTAATCTTGTTTGGCCAATATGAACCTTACACTTCTATCACAAGCTACACATCTCTATCTATCTATCTGTTGCTTCTTTTTTTAAACTTGCTTGTTTGCTCAGGCTCTTCCCAAGACTCTAAAAAGACACCGCCTAAGTTCCTTGTGAAGAAGAGTGTGAAGCTCAAAGCTAATCACAGCAAATCCAAAGGTAAAAATCAAACATGTAATAATGTAAATCCAAATCATTTAAGTATTAATAATTTTGGTCATGCAGGCAAGAAGCGAGGTGAATCATCAAAGCCTGGTATTCAAGCTGCTGATGTCATGGTGGAGTAAGTTGCCAAGGTTCACCAGATGCTGCACGCCTTATTACAGGATGATCAGTGACATCTCTTCTCACCACTCAGTTGGCATCAGCCTTTATAAATCTTGTTTAGATAGTGCTTTCTTGCAGAAGCTACATGTAAGCTTTGAAATCCATTTACTTCTGTGTAAGACATCAGGAGACTACTTTATTTATGAGAATGAAATTTGCAACTTTAAGTTACTGGCAATGTTACAGCTTTGGTTTGTATGAGTGAAGCAATAAGATGGTTGTGAGTTGCGACTGGCAGCTATGAGCCCATGTCGGATAGGTTCGCAATGAGCCTGCCTTAATGACTTCGTGTTTGTAATGCCAACATCTATTGAAAAAGGGGCTGAATTGCACAACAAATACTATAAGATGAGACTGTAAGTCTGTAACTAACAAAAGTCTAATTAAGAAGCCACTGGAATTTAGGCGTTGAGTCGATTAATTAGATTGCAAGCAATCTATGTATTAAAAATCATGATGCACAATTGCACACTACAACATGGCAAGCAGCCCACTACCTGACTATGGATCCTTGCCCTACTTACGCTCAATCTTTACTTGTGCCGTAAGCAGACTTTGCTACTCCGATCAGCCACACCGATGTATATCGATCCCTTTCACTTTGGATGAGCATGATGTTCCAGAGACCAATCAAATGAATCACCCATCATTCCCTCACTCATGCACACAACGACAGAAGTGATAGCATAGCACTATCTCCTGAAAAGACCTGAACTTTGAAGCATTCTGCAGTACTCTGCTATAATCGAAGAGTTCTTCACCAATTCCCATATCTTGGAGGTGTTTTTTAGCCATTCCCTTTCAGATACCGTCCTAGAGAATGAGGGACGTGTCATCGCTAAAACATGGTCCCTAATTTTCCACAGTGCAGAATCATAGCTCTCATACCGACATTCCAATGAGTTATCTACTTTTCTTGGGACTAAGAACAAGTCCAATTTGGATTGAGCGCCTTTAAAGACAGGAAGATGGTCGGCAGAACTCTTACTTGTTGGTCGCACAAATGAAGATGAATGGAAATACTGAGCAAGAATCTTCTCCATTTGATCAGAAGTTTGTGGTGAAAGATCTTCATCACGCAACCTGCAGACGTTGAGATGCATGATGTTGTAATAAGCGTGTGACAGGAGTACAACTAACTAGCATCTTGCTACTGTAGATAAATGAGAATATGAGCTCATTGTGTCTATGATCTCATTTTTAAACTTTGAGAACGGGACTTTCCCAAACTATTAAGTTCCAGTCTATTCTGTGCGCCACCACATTACGTGTAGGGCCGTCCTCGTAAGTTAGATATCCACTGAGACCTCTAGCCTCATGGGGTTTGTGCCCTCTAGAGGCAAATATGTGGATTATTCATGTGCGCTACTTAATAGATCTAAGTATAGCGAGTCTAGTGCTACTATGCTAGACATGTAATGTGCCATTGTGACCTTGAACTCTGGAAGTAACAAGTTTAATAAGCTTCCACTACAGTATCGGAGGGATATTCCCTTTCCTTATTTCCCTTTTATCATGTGCCCTTAACCAAGCTCCAGCCTGAAGGCGATCATCAAATTTGCCTATTAAAAATATACGTATAAGAGGATTTCAGTTGTAGTGCAATAAAGCTTACTTGGTGTGTACAAAAATAGGTGTTGCAATGTATTCTCCTCCTCCTTCATGGTTTTTATCCTTACTGTCCTTATCTGAGCTTAAGTTTGAACTGTGTGAGTGCAATGTTACCGCTGAAGGGTCAGGTAATCCATGTTTCAGCAGGTCCACCTGCATATGCGTACAAGTTGAACAATGAGCAAAATCCCAGGAATATTAAGAACTCTGTCACCGGCTAAAGATGACAAGATATCACAACCACTAAAACGTAAAGACAAAAAAACCTAAAAACACAACCTTTCATCTGATAAATAAAAGGTCACACAAAGCCAAAGGCTTCAGTACTGGAACCAATATGCACACTCCCTCAGGTTTTTAGTCACTGAAATGGGATTTGCTCAGTTGACTACTCTTACATCCTCTTTTCCAGCAGTAGGCTTCCTCGCAGAGATGCAATTGAAATGGGAAACAAGTGCTTACTAATAAAGAAGGGTATTTTTACGGGTCTTCACCCTCTTGTGTACCTCCCCCCCCCCCAATAGATAAATAAATCAATCGAAAGAATGGTGAGAATTACCGTTGACATCAAGCGCCACATGTTAGCATCATGAGCTCCTTCTGAGACTACCAATACCACATGACATACAGAAGCTAGGAGGACACCAAGCTACAAAATTTCCTTGCAGAAAGCAGAAGGAAAAAATCAGGCAGTAGCTCCCTGGTTCAAACGAGTTGCAAGGTGGTACAGAGCAGTAATATTGTTATCAAGAATAGTAGAGAATGAGAAAAAAGTTTCAGTAGAATACTTGTCACCTGAATGCCAAGTACTTCATAAGCCAATTCAGAAGACAGAGTTTCTCCACTTAACACAGGAACAGTTGATGATCCGTCAGGTCTCGTCATTTCTGCTAGAACTGATGCACTGAACACAGGCTGAAAGATAAAAGTGGGGAGTTACATGCAAGATAAGCTTCGCAATTAATACAACACTGGAACTTTAAAAGGCAGACACAGACACAGCATAACTCAGACGTTCTATGGGGAATGATACAACAACCCCTAAGCTAAAATCTGAACATTGGAAGTCTTAATCTTTATCATGTAATAAAGAAGACAGCTAGCCAATAAAGTTCGTATACAAATCCGGCAACTAAAAAAGAGAAGGAAAAGCAACCTGAGTATCAAGAAGGATAATACGCTCAGATGAGATACGGGGTTCAATTCCCGTAGTACAATGCCTGGCATTTGCTCGAGCTTCCTCAGACTGAATACCAAAAGGAGGAAGCATTCCTGCAATGCAAGCAACCCTCATGTTCAGTTTACTCTATACTAACACATAAGCATAAGATTCCATCCAGCAGGGAAGAAACCATTCCCCCAACACTAAAACTCTTATGCCGATAGAAAAGGTCACTGCTTGCGTAAGTGGTACACCCCCCACCACCTTACCCCGCTCTCGGGAAAGACAATGACAGAAGATCATTGCTTGGTAGCAACATAAAATTGAAGTTGAAATTGAAAAGATAGCAAAAGAAATACCAGGGGAAGAAGGATGAAAGCCATAAATGAGGTTCAAAAGGGTAGATTTTCCGACACCAGGCGGTCCAATGACTCCGACCACGGTGAAGTCTGTATTATCCGTCAAAAACTGCCCAATTCATATTCCTTGATATTCATTAATTCATAAAAACTAAAGTTTATACAAATCAAAATTAAAACAATAAAATGAAGATATGAGATAGAAAGGGGGAGGTTGGAGGTTACAGGGAGGAAGCGATCAAAGTGAAAGTCCCAAGAATCGGAGAGGAGGTTGAGTGAGCCAACTGGTGGTAAACGTGACCTTATTGACGCTGCCGTGGACTCATCTTCTCCGGCACGCAACAGCTTTCCGCCGCCTGAACCAACCAGTCCGGGCTTCGCCAGTAATATCTTAGGCGACGGTGAACCCATTCTCTTTCCTTTTTCACTTTCTCTCTCTCTCTCTCTCTCTCTCTCTCTCAATATATTTGGTTTGCTGGATTAAGATGTGGGCCCATGTGGCACTTGTTAACATGAGTTGGTTCCTCCCTAATCCTATCCAAAAGTCCAAAGTCCAAAGTTGAGTTGAGTTGAATGGAGTCACTCAAATCCCCCAGCTTTCTCTCTCCTCCTCCACTCCATCGCCGGAAAGCTCAGCCCCAATTCAACAGAATCCGGTGCAGTGTCTCGCCGGACCCATGGACTCTTAGCGACGGGAGCAACCTGGAAAGGCCCAAACCCCGATCCAAGCACGCCAAGAACCCTCTCTCCGACGACAACGCCCGCCGCATCATCAAGGCCAAAGCCCGCTACTTGAGCGCCCTTAGGAGGAACCAGGGCCCGCTTGCCCAGACACCCAAGTGGCTCCGCCGTACTCCCGAGCAGATGGTCCAGTACTTGCATGACGACCGCAACGGCCACCTCTACGGCAAGCACGTCGTCGCCGCCATTCAAGCTGTCAGAAGCTTATCCCAGAAGCAAGAGGGTGATTATGATATCAGGACTGTCATGTCTTCCTTCGTCGCCAAGCTCACCTTCCGTGAAATGTGTGTCGTCTTGAAGGAGCAAAAGGGTTGGCGACAAGTTCGCGACTTGTTTGCTTGGATGAAATTGCAGGTTTAATTGCTTTGATTCTTCATTGCATATGAGTTTAATTACTTTGAGTTTAATTATCTGTTAATGATTCTGAGGTTATCCAATTTTAGTGAAACTAGTGTTAGTTGCATTTAGGTACTACTCTTTGATTGCTTCTTCTGGAGATGATACTATATCCTGAAAAAGTCATAATCAACGTTGTATGGCAATCGTAGTTATTTTGTTGCACCCTATGAAAAAGGATTACAAGTCATTATTACTCAACTTGTTATATACCTATACTTGGAGCAGTTGTGCTACCGTCCCAGTGTGATTGCATACACCATTGCCCTCCGTGCATATGGTCAAGTCGGAAAGATTGTACTCGCTGAGGAGACATTTCTAGAGATGCTTGATGCCGGATGTGAACCTGATGAAATTGCCTGTGGTACTATGTTGTGTACATATGCTCGTTGGGGACACCATAAGCCTATGCTAGCCTTCTACTCAGCTGTCCAACACAGGGGCGTATTACTCTCTGTTGCCGTTTATAATTTCATGCTCTCCTCCTTGCAAAAGAAATCCCTCCACCAACATCTCATCCCTATATACAGGGACATGCTCGATAACCGAGTGCTGCCCAACCACTTCACTTTCACACTAGTCATCTGCTCCCTCGTCAAACAAGGTCTTCTTGATGATGCTTTCGCTACTTTCAATACGATGAACAAACTCGGTTTTGTACCTGAAGAGGTCACATACAGCCTCCTCATAACATCAAATGTCAAACTAGGCAACCTAGACCAAGCATTAAGGCTTTACCAAGATATGAGGTCTCTTGATATCATTCCGAGTAATTACACTTGTGCTTCACTTTTAACTCTGTATTACAGAAATGGAGATTACTCCAAAGCTCTGTCCCTTCTCTCCGAGATGGAAACGTACAAAATACAAGCTGATGAAGTCATATATGGTTTGCTGTTAAGAATATATGGAAAGCTTGGGCTTTATGATGATGCAGAGAAGACATTCCAAGAGGCTGAACGTCTTGGTCTTCTTAATGACGAAAAAACATACAACACTATGGCGCAACTGTATCTTAGCAACAAAGAGTTTACAAAAGCCCTGCATACGATGGAGAAGATGAGGTCTCGAAATATACGCTTCTCACAATTTGCCTATACAATCTTGTTGAAGTGTTATGTGGTGAAGGAAGATCTGGGATCTGCTGAACTGGCATTTCAGTCTCTATCTAACGCTGGAATTCCTGATTCAGGGTCTTGTCGGGACATGCTTAATTTATACATCAAACAAGAATTATTTGCCAAGGCTAAGAACTTCATAGTTCAGATAAGAAACAACAATGTGGTGTTTGATGATGAGCTATGTCGGATAGTGATGAAGGTATACTCCAAGGAAGGCATGCTTAGAGAAGCTGAGCAATTTATTGAAGAGATAAGTAGAACTGGTTCAGTAGAAAAAAGTAACTTCATTCGCACACTTCACATCATCTCATGTGCAGAAGGCGGAAATTTGGAGGATAAAAGAGCTTCGTTAGTAACCTCCAGTCCACTTGATTCCAACGCCTTGGAGCTTATGCTTTGCCTTTATTTGACTAGTGGTAATGACATCAAGACAGGATACACACTGGATGTTTTGCTCCGGGCTACTAATGGATTACCTCTAGCAAGTCAACTTTTTGGCAAAATTATCCATGCAGGTGATGCATGTTTGTTTAATTGTTTGTTTGTCTATGTTCTAATTTTAGTGCTTGTAAATTAGTTTAGTCTAACTCTAGGCCTGGAGGATTATCCTTGGTAAATATTTCCTGGAGACTGATCTGAATTTGGTGCAGGTGATACATCAAGAGCGGGAATTCTTTTGGATTTATTAATCAAAAGAGACGCACAATCTCAGGGTGGGATAGCTTCTGTTATCACTTTTTATGGGAAACGACAGAAGTTGCAAAGTGTGAAAAAAATGTTTGCAGCTGTTACCAGTTCTGCTGTTTGTGGTGCTGAATTATACAATGCAATGATTGAGGCCTGTGTCAAGTGTGGAGATCCAGCAGAGGCTTATCAGCATTACAAGGAAAGTGCAGAAAGAGGAATTAATTTGAGCTGTCTTGTCATCAGCGTCTTGGTAAATGGTCTAACAAATCAAGGTAGGTTTCGTGTTTATCATATGTTGTGGATCTGCTCAAGTAAAGGGCGGGGTCAACTTGTCCTGAAATATAAACTAAAGGATTGATATTCATATTAGGGGTGTGAAATTCGTAGTTTCTGAGCTGAAGTAAACAATGCTTCAGCTTTTCTTCTTTTCTTTTCTTTTTTTTTTTTTTATAAGAGCTTTTGTTTCTTATGCACTTAGTGCCTTGTTCTGTATCCTGTGAGTAATTGCATTATTCTTTCCCAGGGAAGCATAAGGAAGCAGAGGATATAGTACACAGAAGCTTCCGTGACAACTTGCTTCTTGATACTGTCGCATATAATACATTTTTAAAAGCAGTGTTGCGAGCAGGTTCGTAAATTTGTTGTTTCTGTTTCTGAATATGATGATAGTTTACTCTGTAATAAGTAAAATAAATAGATAATGACTTATATGGTGTCTCAGGCAAATTGCATTTTGCTACCAACATCTTTGAACGCATGCTGTCTGCGGGAGTTTCACCATCAATTCAGACGCTTACCACAATGATCAGGTTGGTTTTTGCCTGTTGTCTTTAAAGACTGTCTGTTCCGTTAGTGGGATCACCAGGCCCTGATCATTTTTTACGGTCTATCACTTGGTGCAGTGTATATGGAAGACAGAGGAAGTTACACGATGTGGTAAAGATGTTCAATATGGCACACAACTTGGGCATTCCTTTGGATGAGAAAGCATATACTAATCTGATAGCCATATATGGAAAGTCTGGTGTGTTGACTCGTGTATGCTTTCGTCCAACAAATGTACCTTAAATAAGAAATGGGGTCTGAGACATTTGAACTACTTTAATTTCCAGGAAAGATTGAGGAAGCATCTGCGTTTTTTTCAGAAATGTGCCAAGAAGGCATAAAACCTGGAAAGGTGAATGTTTTTTAATTGCTCGAGTTTTATGATCAGCTGACACAGCTGTTTGACGCCTGAAGGCTGTGCTATATGTTTCTATTCTTCCAAGTATGGGTGTGGATGGGAAAAACAGTCAAAGTGGATTGCCGCATGAACCTGCCATGCAATTTGCAATTACTAGTTTTAACATTCTGTTGTCCACTTCGCACCCGGTTTAATGACATTGAAGTGTTCTGCGTGTCTTATCTTGCAGATGAGCTACAATATTATGATGAGTGTATATGAAGCTGCTGGACTTCATTCTGAGGCGGAGGAACTTCTTTGGGCAATGCAAAGGGATGATCTAACTTTGTAAATGAGCAAATGAAGGCTGTAGTTCTTTCAGGCATTGTTTTTGGCATTGGTGAATCCAATATATCAACTGCAATGGATTTAGCTACGAAATCAATTGGTAAGCATTCTTTTCAATAGTGTCTATGAAGAACTGTTCTCTTTACTCCCTCCTCGACATGAGCTCAATTAGTAACGCATGTGAGCTCATTCTTTTTATGTCATCACAATTTGTTTCCTTTGATATTCATTCATTCATTCACCTGACGCCGCCCATCGACCAAGTACACAAAAAGGTGAAATCCTCTATTTCAATTGTAATGTTTCTCTATTACAATGATTCATTCATCCAACTCTCGTATTCTCAAGTCTCTATTAGATGTGTAGTTTTAAATTATGTTATTCCTTGTAAATCATGCGTGACAATACTGTTTATCTTTTGATCAAATTTATTAACTCAAGGTTGCTCGATGATTAGTTGTCTTTGGTTTTCACAGAAATATGGTAGACTATGGTCAACGTTATGTTACTGGAACACCTCTGCTTCAAGTGTTTTCTGTGACTATTACCAAAAATGTTGAGAGTGAGATATGTTATGAGGTATGTGGTACAATTGGTGTCACTGATGGGAATGCTACTTATGTTCTCTATGATCGGCGTCATGATCCTGAATCTATCAACCCAAAAGGGACAGCTCTCATACTAACAGCCGGCCCTTCCAACGGTATCTCTGCCTTGACGGTTTCACCATCCATCTCGATCTCACCAGCCCTGCTCAGAGTTTTGAGATAAAAAGGAACATCTTTTGGAATCCCAAAGATACTTGTTACTACGACAGAATGCTTTCTGTTGACGTCCAAGGTAAGAATGCTTATGCCACACTCAACTTTGCAGTGTTCAGTGTTGCTAAGGCAGCTCAAGTGGAGATTGTGCTCACCAAAAAAGTTGATACGGATGCCCATAATAATGATATTCATGTTTATGGAACATTGGTTGCCTCGTATGCAAACATGTTTGATTGCTCCACAAGTGATGACACCAGAAATTTTAAGACTCTGCTCTTTAATCACTCAGCTAGTCAGCTGCCCACTGTTTGACTCTTAAACTTGGCGAGCCCATCCCACTATTGACATCTGCTGTGGCTCTTCCTGTATACTCATCCTTTGTGGTCGAAGCTAACCTGTACCAGGGTGGTACGAATCTACCTATTGTCATAGGGTCAACTCCAAAGATGCTACCTACACATTATGTTCAGACTCAAGTTGCTGGAGATACACTCGTTGCCCAGGTCAATGTTGGATGGAGATGTTCCATCGGTAATAAAAAGTTTCATTGAAGCCCCTCGGTGCACTCACCTGACTCAGTTTGCTTTTGTGTTAATTTTATTATACATTCGGATCTATGAACTCAAACCGTAAGTTATTGTTTAGTAGACCTGGAAATTTGGAAACATCATAAACCCATGGTTATGTTTTTCTTGAGTCGTATTTAGTACACTTAAGCTGTAGGCTTTTTTTTATTAGCGCTATTTAGGTAACATCTCGAGTTAGCCTATTTGCTCCGATCACTTTGGCTTCTATCACGAGCTGTATCCTTTGTACCTCCATTTGCCCTAAATATTTAAGCCCTCTTGGCTTCCTTGTGTGGTAAGTCAATCCTAGCATGTTTGCTTCAATCACTCTCCTTGGCAGTCCTAGACCATGTAGTCAGGCACTCCCAGGTAATAGGCGGCAAACAGTGAGAAAGGCTTTCTTTATACAGAAGCTTAAAACCTTTAATTATCCTCCCTACGCCATTCGCCGTTTTAAACTCCGTTCAAACTTTCGAATCATCAAGATACGCATAGAGATACCCGTCATTCAATTCATAATAAACACGTAAATTTGTTTCGTTCTCCTCAAAATAATCCACTACAACATGCTTGCTTGGTTCCTTCTTTTCACCTAAAATCTCAATATTATCGCATTTTTCGACCACAAATAACTTTTCGAATAAATCCACGTATTTGTCATAGAAATCCAAGTCCAAAAATATTGCCGTATCTACCTACATAAAACCCAACCTAGTTGGTAGCTATTCCGTACTACACGTTCGTACCATTACAATGTACAAACGGGAACGAGTAGATTATGAAATGTTGGAGTAATGGCCGACAAAGCCATACTTGTAGGTGGAGTTTTCTTTGTTTGTCATACATCGGTGGTGATAAGCAAAGTTCACTTGTTTTTATACAACTTGCTTACTCCACTAATTGAGCTGGCAAGCTGGGGCACATAATGGATCTTGGATGTTTGGGCCTAAATCCGCACGCGCGCGCCGCCGGGCCAGGTCGGGGCGTGGGCGTGGTGTGGGGTGGCCATTAGAATTTCTCTTGTGCTCAGTTCCTTTTTTTGGACCCAGTCCGAGTTTCGGTTTTTGCCCGTTGGAATTGATCCGGTGCATTCTCTAAACTTTTGGTCGTGAGTGGTACCGATTAGAAGTTGTTGTGTTAACCTTGGGGAGTGAATCGGCCAAGTAGCGATTACAACTATAGTCGGGCCGTATTAGCTTTCAAGGCAGTGGTTAATACCCCGGGCACAGTTTTTGTCTCTGGTCGTAACTTCTTGAAAGCCATTGTCAAACCTTATATTTTCAACAATTTGAAAGCTAATACCTTTTAACAATTCGTCTTTGTCGAGCAAAACACTCCTTGACATCACCAAACTCGAGTTGTTTAACGGAACAAATTACAAGCGATGGTCCCAGAAGATACAGATGTTCCTCGCATCAACTTAGTGCTAAAATTAAAAATAAATTGATGTGCAATAGAATATACATTAAGAGAGATCTCACCTCTAAATGTTACTATAAATAATCTCTTGATATGAAATGGATGAGATAGAGGACAGAGAAATATAGATTATTTGGGTTTAAGGACGAAGGTTCAAGGGAGGTTTAAAAATGATATTTTAACTTTCTCATATAATAGGAGATGAGAAAGGCTTTTTGTATATACCTATACACTTTCAATTGTATATCCCTATTCTCTGTACCTCCATTTGCCCAAAGGATTTAAGCCCTCCTGGCTTCCTTGTGTCGTAAGTCCTGTTTTTCTTTCTTGGTGTCTGGACGAGGATGAAAACCAATCCTAGCCTATTTGCTTCAATCACTCTCCTTGGCAGTCCTAGACCATGTAGTCAGGCACTCCCAGCTAATTGGCGGCAAACAGTGAGAAAAGCTTTCTTTATATCCGAAAGCTTAGAAACTTTGATTTTTTCCCTACGCCATCCACCGTTTTGTCCAAACTTTCGAATCATCAAGATATGCCTGGAGATACACGTCATGCATTTCATAATAAACGCGTTAATTTTATTATACATTAGTTTTAACCTCAACGCATGCTTAAAACGTTATATCGTACTCAATAAATATTTCCTTTTTTTTAATGACGGTTTAGTGATTAAGGTGATCGAACAAATGTGGACTCTCTCTATGCTCCTCAAAATCCTAACACTTTGTCATATTCTTATTTATTGATTAGTTTATCTCGAAATAAATGAATTGTGATAATTACTGATTATTAATATATATTATTATTTGAGGCTTTTTTTGAGCTCTCACAACGACCGAGTGATATTAAAGAGTCCGGTTTTTTATGGACTGTTGAATATTATATTATTTTAGTTATGTTCCATCATATTTCTAATCCTAATCGAAGTTAAACTGAGCAATTATATAACTAATATATCATTATGGTATATTTTCCTAATTCTGGTCTATTATATTTCTAATCGTAATCGAAGTTAAACACAATTAGCCAACTATAAATAGTTGAAGTCCCAAATCAACATTCACAGTCATAATGCCTGATCATATATACTCGGCTGGCTATAATAAGCTGCTAAAGTATTGATTGGCAAGTTTAAACATTATTATTGTTTGTTTTATTAGAATTTTGGATTGGATTGTTTTTTTTGTTTTTTTGACGTGAAGTATATGCATGCATATTGTATTGGCGACTAAAAAGAATGCAAGTGTAGACATTGTTCTTGCTTTTCTTTTTCTTACGGTTTTCAATTTAGTTCCTACGTCAATATAGGGAAGTTTGTAGTGATTTTAGAGAGTCCAATTTTATATGACCTTTGAATATTTAAGTCATAATATGGTAAGTGAATAATTAATTTAATTTTACATCGACTAAATTAGTATATGATATGGTAAGTGAATAAAAAAATTAAATATTTACATGATATATAATTATATACGAATTCTATAGTAAGTAAGAAAATCCACATTTTTATAGGATTAGAGTTGTAATTAGTTGTCTTTAAGAGAATTCACTGCTTTATAGGATTAGAGTTTAAATTGTCTTTTACATTATAGGATTAGAGTTTTAAGTTATCTTTTATACTTTAAGGAATCCGTAGCTTTATAGGATTAGAGTTTCAGTTGTTATTAGTTGTTATCATAATCAACGCACTTTAGGAGTATACCATGATACAACAAACTTATAATTAATGACACCCTTATCCTAATCTACACCACTTTAGAAGTATACAGTGATACAATACGAGTTATAATATACTATTACTATCTATTCATTATGTTAAATATTTAAAAATTGTATTTAAAACCTACAAGAACTAAAATTGTAAAGCAAATAAATAATTAAATATGAATTGTACATGATATGGTAAGTAGATAAATAATTAAATAAGAATTATATACATGTTATGATAATTAAAAAATGGAAGAATGGTACATGGTATGGTCAGTAAAATTCTCTACCATGGAACATCAATTGAAAAAGTTGTATGCACGCATAATTGAAAAAGTTATATGAACAATGTGAAATTAAAGTTTACTGTTTAGAAACGAAATGTTGGACAAAGTTAAAATGAGAATATAAGTTTTCAAGTTTGTAAAATGATGGTCATATAATGAAAATAATTGTCTACCAGTTAAGTAAAATACAAGTAATACTGTAATAGTTCTTATATAAGGATAAAATATTTATAGCTTCAACTTATTGGATATCATTTAAAGAGACCCGTGCAACGACCTATTGATATTAGAGAGTCCGGTTTTATATGGACTCTTGAATATTATATAAGTTTTATTTTAACTATATTATTAAAGCAGAAGACTTTTTTTTCCTAATACATGAATTCTACAACTATTGAAAGTTTCTAAAAAGTATAATTTTTCTAAACATGAATTGTACAACGATTGAAAGATTACTGGTTTTCCTAATTTCCATAAGGACTGTTGAATATTATATACGTTTTAACTATATTATTAGAAAGACTTTTTTCCAAATACATGAATTCTACAACGATTAAAAGTTTCTATAAAGTCTAATTTTACTAATACATGAATTCTTCCTCGATTGAAAGATTACTGGTTTTCCTAATTTCCTAAGAGTCCTATTTTGGTATTATTTAATTTAATTTAATTTAATTTTAAACCTATAAAGTCTAATTTTCCTAATATATACATGAATTTTGCAACAACTGGAAGATCATTGATTTTCCTAATTACTAATGTTAACTAAATAAAAACTAAACATGCGAAGGAAATTAAGAATATACTCCCTCTGTCCTCTAATGATTGTTAAAATAAAAAACTGAAATCTTTAAAGAACTTTACATATTTACTTATGTAATACTCAAGTTATTAATTTTTACCAAAAATAAGATAAAAGTGGATGAAATATGCCAAAAATATGAAAGTGATATAAGTAGTTATGTTTAGAAGATAATATAAGCAATTATTTTAGGACAAATGACTAAGGAAATTTTATCAATCACTAGAGGACGGAGAGATTATAATTGACTAGCAAAACTTACTTAATAGGGTAAGAAATAAAATGCATTACCACGAGATCATCACTAACTTACTACATAGTAGTGCATATCGAATTTTATTTATCCTTACTTTAACTAAAAAAAATATAATTTAGTAAAAGAGAAGAAATTTTACGTGATAGGGCAAGTATAGTAGTGCGTATATTTTGTTTTACATTTTTTTTCTTCTCATAAGTACTTATTAGATTACAATTTTTTCAAATTATCTACCATACACCTGAGTGTATGCTTGAATTATTTTTATATTTTTCATTGAGTATTTTCTGTACAAAAAAAACAAAATTAATTTATTTTTTGTCTTTGTGAATATTATCTGTAAATTTTTGAATTTTGGTGTAATGTTCATCTTTATTATGTTGGACTAGTGTCCTCCGACAATAGTGCGTTGATTAATAAATCTCAATTATGGAATAAACAGGGATCGGTTTATAAGATGAACTTATCAGTTGATCAACGTAAATCAATAACGATTGGCCGTCTAGGGTTTGACGTTATTGTCGTCGTAAGATGGCGGAGATCGACTGATCCCTATCGGTCATACCTATATAGGATAACGTGATGAACTCCTGTTAGCCAGTTAATAGTTAACTGGCAATGTGTTTAGTATCAGGCTGTAGAGTTTATTATATTATTGATTATAAGATAATTGATAATAAATAAACCACTGATAAAATAGAAATTTTATCAGTGTATAAGTTGCTAAATTTGAGATTAGTAATTATACGGGTATTGTTGTGATTTGTCAGTCGTGACAAATTTAGCTAGAATTAATTACAAGAGTTGTAATTATTAGCTAAAATATGATTAGATATAATTATTATATCAATATATAATAGTTAATTGTAACTTAATTAGTTAAGTTATGAAATGACTAAATTAACCTTGTTATACCTTAAAGGTTGGTTAATGTTAGTGGGGGCAAATTAGTAAATTTGATTTACTAATTTAACCCACCACTATATATAGTCTAATCCATGTTTAGACTTAGAGTACTAATCATTTTCAACACAAAAATAAAAAACAAAAAAAAAATTGAGGAAAGAATCATCATCTTCTTCCTCTCTAAAAGGAGCCAACTATTTCACCATAGCCACCAAGTTTTTTGAGCTTTGCATGTAGCTCAAAAACACATCTAAACACAAAAATACTTCACCCTAATTGATCCTAATTGTTAGGGATTAGGGCTATTTTGTTTTTGGGGTAAACCGAGTTATTACTAGTACATAATAACTCGGTTTTCTCGTGAATCCTTTGGTACGTGCCGTGGGAGATTAGAAGAGTTCAAGAATCAAAGTTTGGAAGGAGGATCATCCTTGTTAAGCAGCTCAAGACACTCCTTAGTAAAGGAGAGCACAACCTAGAGCCAAAACAAGGTATACGATATTTAAACTCGGTTTTTTAGTTGTTTTTAACTACATGCAAATCGATCCTCACCTAAGGTTCAACTTAATAGAGTTATTAAGTGTTGTTTAGAGTGTCTAAACCACCTTAGGTTCTAACAATTGGTATCAGAGCATTTGGTCTTATTGCATGTTAAAACCGAGTTGGTTAATTAGGTGAATTATCGACTTAATTAATTTTAATGATAAAATGGTTTTTTCACTGGGTTTTTTCGACATGCATGGCTTCTACTGGTCTTAAAAAAGTTTAGGACGAAATTGTAGAAATTTTGGAATTTTTTAGCTATTTTTCCATGAATTTTCGGTTTAAATCACATAATTAGCTTAATTATCGAATTAAGTGTTAATTAGATAATTTGCATGTATAAAATTATGTGAAAATTAAGAGGACTAAAATTTCCAGTAATAAAGTTCACCATGGCATTGGTTCGAATTTTTCTAAAATTAAAAGTTAATTTTGGGTTTTTATCGTTATTAAGAGTTAATAATGATTAACTTGGAAATTGTTTTCTTAATTGAATTAAAACAAGAAATATCTGGAAATTTTTGCTCATGCATGTGCTACTGCCAGTATGGTATGTTAGTTAAAGAAAATGATTTTTCTAATTAAATTCATAATTGTTATGATTAATTAGAGTAAATTAATGATTTATGGCACTTTTCGAGCAAAAAGAGGGCTAAAACGAATCCATCAAACTAATTGAATCGACTTTAGTGGGATTAAAGGTTGATAAACTAAAATGTTTAGTTGTTGGTTTGGTTCCAAAAGTGTTTTGATTGATTCGTGATTTTAACTGTTAAAATCGTTTTCCAAAATTAGCCGTTGTTTGATTTTTGTTAGTCGGTAAATGTGATTTACCGAGGTCAAACGTATAAGTGTTATACGTTTGACCAAAATCCGAGTACAGTATGGCCAAGATGTCTCATAGGACCGGTACTGTACCGTAATGTAAGGACGGTATCGGTGGGTTTGTAATTAATTGCGATCTCGTATCGCCAGATTGTAATATTTTTTTTTTCTATTTTTAGAAAGTGAATGTATAATAGGCTTTTACATGTAATTCTATTTTCGAGCTTTTACAAACCTTGGCGTGGAGTCGAAGATTGCATTTGAAGACGAGAAGCCGTCAAAGACTAGTTAGGACTAGTTTAGGTTTCTTTTAAGCGAGATAGGGCCATACTAGTACTCGTGATCGATTTATTAGTTTAATCGTCTGTTGCATGCTTGGTTTATTGCGTTTTTTCCGCCGACGTAGGGGATATGATATAAACTAAAATTTGTGCACACGTTTTAGTCGTTATAAATTGTCAACGATTCGCTAAATATTTAGTTCACTGAATAAACGCGATAGACAATATAAGACGACTAGATCTCCTAAAATTTAATCAAACGTAATATCGAGAGCTAGCTTTTCCAAATCTAACACCTATACAACCTTGTTCATTAGGAACCACACTCACCCTCTCGTGAGGTGGGACCTTTTTACCTTGGGGAGTAGGGTTGTAAGTGTTACAACGCGTTAGATTTGGTTGATCTCGACGAATTGGGCATAAGGGTTATGCAAATTCGAGGCTAGAGGACAAATATTCGAGAAATTTGTCAACCGAGAGTTCTTAGAGTTAGAATCAACCAAGAATTGGTTCACCCGAGTGTTATAAATTAGGGAAAAAGCTAAAGACGCCCTCTCGCGTGCCCAAAATTTATAAGTACGACGGATCTCGGAATCGGTTATATAATTAAGGGAGATCAATTATATAAACAGAATTCACGTTTTATGTGTAAAATGTGAAGTAAAATAATGCGATAAAATCTAACCAAATTTTATTTCCAAACTTGTAGAATCGTAAATCGCAATGGCAAATCCAAATGCGAACCCAGTTCTACCGAGTATCACGAAAGACTCATGGCTCCGTGCCTTTATGGAGAAGCACTCCCTGAAGGACGATGGGAGCAACTTCCCAGAGTGGGAATTGAGTCTACGTTTAGCCGCTAAAAGCGACGGAAAGGAGCGGTTCCTCGTTGAACCACCACCTGCGACGTCAGGGCCTAACGCAACGATGGCCGAGCGTCGAGCGTACGAATTGTACGAGCAGGAATCAACCTCGATCAAAAACGTTTTGATCTATTCGATGGCGTCAAAATTGCAGCGCAGATTGATTTATTCCTCCTCATACCAAATATTCGTCAAATTGACGAATATGTTTTCGCAAAAACCGCGAATATTGCAATACGATGCCGCCAGTCGATTCTTTGAGGCACGTTTAATCAAGGGACAGCCTGTTGGTCCCCACGTGCTCAAAATGATCGAAAACGTAGAGACGTTAGAACGACTGGGATGCCCGATTTCCGACCAAATCACGGTAGATCGTATACTCCACTCGCTACATGACGAGTTCAACAATTTCAGGTTGAACTTTAACATGAACGATTTGAGGAAAAACCTCAATGAAATTCATGCTCTGCTTGTCCAAGCAGAGAAAGACATAGGCGCAAGTGGGAGTACTAGCGGAAAACGAGATGTTTTAGCGCTAAATGCGAGGAAGGAAGGTGGCAAGTTCAAAAACCGAGGGAAAAAGGGGAAGAAACCCGTGCAAGGAAAGGGCAAGGGCAAAGGAAAAGCGCCAGTAAACGCAAAGACTAAGCCGCCCAAAAGCACGAACCCCGATCAAAGGTGCTTCCATTGTGACGGAGTAGGTCACTGGAAGCGCAACTGCCCCAAATACCTGGAGGAGAAGAAAGCTTCAGGTATCTACACTATAGACATAAACTTTGCTAGTTCCACGTCGTGGGTATTAGATACTGGATGTGAATCTCATCTCTGTAATCATTTGCAGGGGCTGCAGGAGGTGCGAGTGCTAGCAAGGGGTGAAGTGGACCTACGCGTTGGAAACGGAGCAAGGATAGCTGCTGTTTCCGTAGGAACATATGTTTTGTCGTTAGCGTCAGGGTTGGAATTGCACTTGTATAATTGTTATTATGTACCAACCCTGAGCAAAAACATAATATCTGTATCTATGTTAGACGCGGAAGGTTTTCGTTTTGAAATTAAAAACAAATGTTGTTCCTTCTCGCACAATGATATGGTCTATGGAATAGCCCCGTCAATCAACGGAATATATGTTTTAGACTTAACCACCGATGTCTACCATGTAGAAAATAAAAAGCTCAAATCAGGTGATCCTGAGTTATCCTATCTCTGGCATTGTCGTTTAGGTCATATAAACGAAAAACGCATTAAGAGACTCGTATCCAGTGGAGTGCTCAAATCACTTGATTACGAATCATTTAATAAATGTGAATCTTGCCTATTAGGCAAGATGGCACGCAAACCTTTTTCGGGAAAAGGAATTCGAGCTGGTGAGCTATTGGAACTAATACATTCAGATGTGTGTGGTCCAATGAGCATCACAGCCAGAGGTGGTTACAACTACTTCGTCACATTCACAGATGACTTTAGTAGATATGGATACATCTACTTAATGAGGAACAAAGACGAAGTCCTACAGAAATTCATAGAATTTCAGAGGGAAGTTGAAAACCAACTTGATAGGAAGATCAAAACCTTACGATCTGATCGTGGAGGTGAATATCTGAGTAACGAATTCAGTTATCACCTGAGAGATTGTGGTATAGTATCACAATTAACACCTCCTGGAACACCACAGATGAATGGTGTTGCTGAAAGGAGAAATAGAACCCTATTAGATATGGTTCGATCTATGATGAGTCAGGCTGAGCTTCCTGATTCATTTTGGGGTTTCGCTCTACTATCCGCCGTTTTCCTGCTGAACAGGAGTCCGACAAAATCAGCTCCAAAGACACCATACGAGATATGGAAAGGAAAAGTTCCTGACTTGTCTTTCATAAAGGTTTGGGGCTGTGAAACTTATGTTAAGAACCGTTGTGACAATAAGCTAGCACCCAGATCCCAGAAATGCCTATTTGTAGGTTATCCTTTAGTAACACGAGGATATTACTTCTACAATCGTCAGGAGAACAAAGTGTTTGTGTCTCGTGATGCTGTCTTTCTAGAAAAGGAATTTATTTCTAGAAGACAGAGTGGGAGAAATTTTGAACTTAGAGAAGTTCAGGAGTCACAAACAGAGGAAGATAATCAGGATGTTTTACGAGAAAACAGCCCTGAAACTTCTGATACAGTGGTTCCAACCTCCGTTTCTAGAAGGTCAGGGAGAGTAAGTCACCCACCTGAGAGATACTTAGGTATTGTCGAAGATGATGATAAATACTTAATGTTACTTTTAGAAAGTGACGAGCCCGCAACCTACAACGCAGCCACGACATGTCCAAATTCTACAAAATGGCTGGAGGCAATGAAATCTGAAATGGATTCCATGTACGAGAACCAAGTATGGGACTTGGTAGATGTGCCAGTTGGAACAAAAGTTCTGAAATGCAAATGGATCTATAAGATCAAAATCGGCATGGATGGAAACAAGGACGTTTTCAAAGCTCGACTAGTGGCGAAAGGTTTCACGCAAGTTCATGGTATTCACTATGATGAAACATTTGCACCAGTTGCGATGCTCAGATCCGTTCGGATAATCTTAGCGATTGCTGCGTTTCATGATTATGAAATATGGCAGATGGATGTCAAAACCGCCTTCCTGAACGGGTTTCTGGAAGAGGAAGTGTATATGACACAGCCAGAGGGTTTTGTCGATCCACACAATCCTGAGAAGGTTTGCAAGCTTAAAAGGTCCATTTATGGACTTAAGCAAGCATCCAGGAGCTGGAATCATCGGTTTGATCATGTAATCAAACAAAATGGTTTCGGTCGTAGTGTTGAGGAACCATGTTTGTACATGAAGTTTAGTGGGAGCAAGGTAACGTTCCTGGTCCTGTATGTGGATGACATACTTCTCATAGGAAATGATATTCCGACCCTCAACTCAGTTAAAGGATGGTTAGGAAATCATTTTCGGATGAAGGACCTAGGAGAAGCGCAACGCATCTTAGGCATCCGAATCTATAGAGATAGATCAAAACGGATGTTGGCATTAAGTCAAGAAGCTTATGTAGATAGCATTCTTGAGAGATTCAATATGGAGAAATCCAAGAGAGGATATCTGCCAATGGGTCACGGAATAGTTCTGAGTAAGTCTCAATGTCCGTCTGTGCCCGCAGATATTGAACGCATGAAAAGGATCCCGTACGCTTCCGCAGTTGGATCAGTCATGTATGCTATGATGTGTACGAGGCCTGATGTCTCACATGCTTTGAGCATGACGAGCAGGTATCAGGCTAATCCCGGTGAAAGTCACTGGATAGCTGTAAAGAATATCCTAAAGTACTTGAGAAGGACTAAAGATACATTCTTAGTGTTTGGAGGAGATACTGAGCTACGTGTAAAAGGTTACACAGATGCTAGTTTCCAAACTGATCGAGATGATATGAAATCTCAATCCGGCTATGTTTTTACTCTGAACGGTGGAGCGATCTGCTGGAAAAGTTCCAAGCAATCTGTCACAGCGGATTCTACAACGGAGGCAGAGTACATTGCGGCTTCAGAAGCTGCAAAAGAAGCGGTATGGATCAAGCAGTTTCTAGAAGGGCTGAAGGTTGTTCCGGCAGCAGCAGATCCTATCACCATTTATTGCGACAACAGTGGAGCAATAGTTCAGGCTAAAGAGCCTAAGTCTAGTAACAAGTCTAGACATGTACTCAGGAAGTTTCACGTAATACGAGATTTTGTGGAACGAGGAGATATTTTGGTTTGTAAGATCGGGACAGATGATAATGTCGCCGATCCTCTGACTAAGCCGATGACACTGGCCAAGCACAACAGTCATGTAGCGTCCATGGGATTGAGACGCATGACTGATTGGTTGTAGATTATATGGTATGTAATAGTTAGATCTTTGTATTGACTTTTTACATACATATATATATAAAGATTTTATCGTTTAAATTTATTCAGTTTTGTATATGCTGAATAAAAATACATTCTGTTAAACTCCTATAGGTCGTAGAGACGATTTGAGCCCTATGAAGTGAACAGGAATAGCAGAATAATTTAGTCCCTAGTCACAATGTGAGGTGACGACTCTAAGTGACTAGAGTGTAAGTCGATTAGGATGACTGGTTCAAAAGTCATAGGTCATGGGATGACCGGTCGTTTACACAAGCAGAATGTGAGACACTCTGTCGGACTTGACCACCTACAGATTCCTATTGCTGGGTCGAAGCTAGGAGCACTATATTATACCATTGAGTCGATTCTTTTGACCTGAAACTATTTGCCAGAGTTTGTGCAATAAATAGTGGCTTTGATTTATGTCCTAAGTCGTGCCGTTAAAGGAGGCTATAAGGGCATATTTTGGGTCACTGTGAGTTGTATGGAACAATGAAAATAGAGTGAAGGGATTGTCCGCCCACGTCAGGGTTAATATCTTTAGGCCACTCGAGGAGTAGCAATTGAAAATGCGTGGCCACGCTCGGAAGCAATCTAAGGTAGATTTTTCCGGTCAGACAGTTGCGCTCTCGATCGAGAAAACCACTTTACGATTCACATCGGGTGCAGGAGCGACCTGAAAGACATCTTGCATTGAGTGGGAGATATAAAGGGCAAGAGAGTCGATCACGCACATACTTGTCTCGGACAAGTGGGAGATTGTTGGACTAGTGTCCTCCGACAATAGTGCGTTGATTAATAAATCTCAATTATGGAATAAACAGGGATCAGTTTATAAGATGAACTTATCAGTTGATCAACGTAAATCAATAACGATTGGCCGTCTAGGGTTTGACGTTATTGTCGTCGTAAGATGGCGGAGATCGACTGATCCCTATCGGTCATACCTATATAGGATAACGTGATGAACTCCTGTTAGCCAGTTAATAGTTAACTGGCAATGTGTTTAGTATCAGGCTGTAGAGTTTATTATATTATTGATTATAAGATAATTGATAATAAATAAACCACTGATAAAATAGAAATTTTATCAGTGTATAAGTTGCTAAATTTGAGATTAGTAATTATACGGGTATTGTTGTGATTTGTCAGTCGTGACAAATTTAGCTAGAATTAATTACAAGAGTTGTAATTATTAGCTAAAATATGATTAGATATAATTATTATATCAATATATAATAGTTAATTGTAACTTAATTAGTTAAGTTATGAAATGACTAAATTAACCTTGTTATACCTTAAAGGTTGGTTAATGTTAGTGGGGGCAAATTAGTAAATTTGATTTACTAATTTAACCCACCACTATATATAGTCTAATCCATGTTTAGACTTAGAGTACTAATCATTTTCAACACAAAAATAAAAAACAAAAAAAAAATTGAGGAAAGAATCATCATCTTCTTCCTCTCTAAAAAGAGCCAACTATTTCACCATAGCCACCAAGTTTTTTGAGCTTTGCATGTAGCTCAAAAACACATCTAAACACAAAAATACTTCACCCTAATTGATCCTAATTGTTAGGGATTAGGGCTATTTTGTTTTTGGGGTAAACCGAGTTATTACTAGTACATAATAACTCGGTTTTCTCGTGAATCCTTTGGTACGTGCCGTGGGAGATTAGAAGAGTTCAAGAATCAAAGTTTGGAAGGAGGATCATCCTTGTTAAGCAGCTCAAGACACTCCTTAGTAAAGGAGAGCACAACCTAGAGCCAAAACAAGGTATACGATCTTTAAACTCGGTTTTTTAGTTGTTTTTAACTACATGCAAATCGATCCTCACCTAAGGTTCAACTTAATAGAGTTATTAAGTGTTGTTTAGAGTGTCTAAACCACCTTAGGTTCTAACATATTAACCCATGAAACCATGAATATTTACTTTAAGGTTTAAACGTATACTCTATAATTTTAACTACAAAGCTGCAAACTTAACTAAAGATACATCAAATGAGGGGAAACAGTTAAATCACTACTATCTGTAATGAAGTACACAACATGAAAATGAGTGTACTCGGTATATAACAATTTTACCTTTTTGGAAGGTATCTTTTCCCCTCTTTTTGATTAAATATATATTTTCAAAGCTATTTACAAAAATATAATAAATTAGTATAATTATTGTGATTGTTTTAAATGTGGGAGAAAAAATTTGTTGGCACAATTCTTCTTCTTGAGATGCGCATCAATATGCATTTAAGTTTTTTTATCTGGTTAGTAATGAATTACTAAAAATATTGTACGCAATCTTTTAAACTAAAAAATGAGCTCTAAATTTATTTTACTCTGGTTTTGCTACTTATCCAACATCCACTCCATTATTTTCTAAGAAAAATATTTGTTTTTAACATTCACTTACAATAAGTGATCACACAAGAAATGAATGTGTTGAAACCATTTCTCAACTCTTCTTATACGACCTAGGCTTCATAACTAAATATTCATTTGGTATTTGTATCAGTATATGTCAATTTAAAACAACATTTATGTATTGGTAATATAGTATATTTCATGAAAAACTAGATAGGGGTAGGGACAAAAAAACATATATATCTAAAAAAAAGTTATGATAGTCCACCAATGAAACATGTAAAAAGTGGAATAACGTGAAATTAGTGTTTACTGGTTCGATAAAAAAATAATACTGGACACACGTCAAAACGTGTAAACCATGTGAAAAATAGATACACAAGGCCATACAAATGTAAGAGGCTAGGTATATAATAATACTTAAGGTAGTGTATTATTTTTGAAGAAATGTTTAGTTATAATGATATTGGAGGGTGTTGATTAAGTTAAAAATTTAATGACGAAGATTTTATTTTAGAATATAGTAGGTTTTGTTATAATGATATATAATATATTTTTATTATGGGTTCGAGAGGCAAAAATTAAGGTACATATTATATACAGCGAACGCCATACTCATGTCAAGATATCTCAATTTATCATATCGAATTTCTAAATTTATTTGCTCAAACTTTAATTTCATATAAATTGTACACTTAGCATGCCTTAGCAACACATATCTAATTAGCTCATTCAAAGAGTAGAAGTTCTCAACTTTGTATCTGTACAAGTTAAATAGAAATGCAAGTGGTAGTTCCTATATCAGGGTTCTAATGTTTCTTGGTTGGATTCTATCATCATAATAGGATATCATCATTTAAGAGACCCGTGCAACGCACGGGCTTACATCTAGTATATATATATAAAAGAGGGATTTTTGAAGAGCATAGGGAGAGTCCATCATTTGAGAAATACTCAAAGAGTTTATTGTATGGTAAAAGACTAAACAAGAGAGTTTAGTGTATGGTGAAATAATACACAAGAGAGTTTAGTATATGGTGAAAGAGTATACAAGATAATATAGATTTATCATTTAAGATAATTGCATAGTAGTAAAAGATAATTAAGATGCACGAGTTCACTGAGTCCAAAAAAGTATAGGATAAATTCCACAGTTAATCATTAATAATTCACACCGATAATCTCATTCTCGTTAATTTCTTACATAAAGCTATATTATATAACTGAAACACGGTGTAATAATCATACAATTGGTTATGTGTATCATAAACTTTTGAAACATATATTATTTTATTGATTCGAAATGTATTTCAATTCGAGATCCATTTATACATTTTCCAATATGCAATGAATAGAGATAAGAAATATATTGTTGTATAATTTAAAACACGAGTAAGCAACATCACAACAATTTTTATGGATTATTTTAATTAAAATAATAGTATAGCTGGTTACAAACATAATAATCATTAACAATAATATAATATTTGAACTGTGCAACGCACGAGCTTAAAACTAGTTATAGATATAGAAAAACAAGATGGAGCTATGCAAGACTATGAGTTCGTTTTGGACATTTCAGGGTTCTTTGTACATTTGCTCTTTGTTTCAAGATTCGCATAAGGTTGAGTTTTGATTAATATGTGATTATAGAAAATAAATAGTATTTTACTTATCTTTGCACTCTCTACCTTTATCTTATCTCTTGAAATCCCTTAAGTCGTTGATTACTATGAGTTGTAGTCTTGTTCTTTTATGGACACTTCTCTCTATAATTAACAAGTTTTTTTCACTAAAATTGAGAAGGCAATAAATAGTCACGTGGAAGAGAAGGAGAAGTTTAAGTGAGTTTGGAGTGTTGTAAAGTTTCACAAATATAAACTACAAAATAATTAATCATTTTACTGCAAGAGAATTAGGCTATTATTACCAAGGTTCTGCCAAATTAGTTATTACTCCCTCCATTCATATCCAATCTTCCTGTTTTTTCAGGTTGACTCTGAGACCATATTGTGAACAATTTTTAGACCAAATGACTACTTAATTTGATATAAAAAGTAACACATACTTCCTTCTGCAATGCAATCTCCCAATGCCATTTAGTTTTATGGCAAGTGTTTATATTATTTGGTCTAAAAATGGTTCTCAATATGGCCTCTCAATCAACCTTCAACAACAGGAAGATTGGATATGAATTGAGGGAGTACAATTTAACTCAAGTAAGGTACGTTACTTAAACTATTTTTGAGGTAATAACTTTAAACAACCTCGCTATTATTTATACACGTTTTTCAAAAATTAATTGTTGCGTAATTATATATGGTGTAAGTAACTCGGCAGAAATACCCCAATTGGTGAACACCACTGTTGGTAACAGACTAACAACTCACTCAAGATTAATTGTTGAGTTATATGTAGTGGAGATAGTAACACCATGGTAAAAAGTAACTAGGCGAAAATACCCCTTCAGTGAAACAACCATAGAGTGAATACCTACCACTAGATATACTAATCTGATCAAAATAATAACTCGATCAAATAAGAGACATAGACCCATTTGAGGTATCACTTTGGACACTGGACATCATTTGAACGATTTGACAGTTAACTCTTAAACTAAGTTGACAACATAATTAGAATAACAAAGTGATATTAAATAAATAACTTACGCAACACGTATACTTAGAACGAGAGAACACGCATAAGAAACATCGACTTTTTCTGATTTAGGCCATTTAGCTTATAATACTATTTTCGTATTTTCTATAAATGCTTATTTTTGAAGGAGGATCAAGTACTGTGAAAAAATGATTATCTTCTAAATTGCTTTTGACTTAAGGGTCAGTTTATGTTCAGTCAAACTGTAAACTGAGGGTATCCGGCTGGGCCAGTCAAGAGATTAAACTGGCACTGACTGAGAACTTATGAAGTAAACAGATCTATTACTACCCATATTTGAGAATTATTGTACTTACATGAATTGTTATTGTTTCTGTTTTGACACTTGCTTTATCCGGTTAAATTAGAGATTGTCTTTTACTCAGCTGTTGAGCCCACTCTTTCAATAATATCCCATTTCAGGTAGCTAGACTTATTAGCAGAAGGCGGGAATTTGAGTGACGTACCCAACCAAGTATAACCTTGAAATTGCAATAAATGGCGATTATAGTTGTTTGTACATTAACTGCCGAATGTACAATACTTTGTAGTATTTGTTTTGGACCAGCGACGATAGAAGAATAAAAAAGGCTTAACCTACTAATGCTCTCCGCTCACCATCATGCAAATGCAGTACACAAGAATTCATCGTTATTGCCATTTAGGAAAAATGGGTAAAAACACAAATACTAATTACAAGGGATCAATTTCACAAATGAAACTTTGTTAGGATTATGATTACATGTTTTTGTTTTATAAAACCCGGTGATTATCCTACCTAACAAAAATAGATCATCATGACTGTTTATGTTTTACAAATCCTTTATTACGAGTACCTTTTATTTGGGAATCGAAATTGATGTAGTGCTTGAATGAGAGATGTCATTTCCTTATGACATCACAATCATGTGAGATACGAAATACAAGTAACTTTTTGTTGTCTAATACGTACTTCGTATTACATATTAGGATAACTAAAAATCCAAACGACAATATACGTACTTCGTATTACCTATTTTTTAGAGCAGAGAAGCCCAAAGAAGAATAGAGTATGAGATCCAAAAGTGGACAAGGAAGATTCAAAAAAGAAAAAAAGAAAAAAGGTGAGTGTACCAAAACAGTGTGGAGTGGCTGGGGGCCCAAACAAAAGTATGAGTCTGACTTGAGTCTTTCCCAAATCCTCTCCAATCTCCATTCTTCCCTTTCTCTACTCTCCAGAACTTTCTCTCTCTCCCTATATAAATAAAAAAAAAAAAAAAAAAGAAAATGCGGACTTGATATCGACGCTAACTCAGACGCCTGAATTTGAAACGAGTACAAAAAAGAAAATAAATAAATAAATAGAAAAACCCTCTCTCTCTCTCTCTCTAGTCTCTCTGCTTCTGCTTCATTTTGAAGCTGTCTTTTATTACTTCCTTCCTTCATCGCTCCCTTGTCCCGCTCTTCTATCTTACTCTCTCCTCTCCCAAAATCTTCAAATAAAAACTCAAATTTTATTTTATTCCCCTCCACAGATACATTAATCAAACCAAACAAACAAACAAAATCTAGGGTTTGCGGAGTAATTTCTAGGGTTTATCGGAGGTTTTGATTTTTGATTTTTAATTTTCAATGGCCGCCGAGAAGCTTCGGGATTTGAGCCAGCCTATCGACGTTCCTCTTCTCGACGCCACCGTCGCCGCTTTCTATGGCACCGGATCTAAAGAAGAGGTTTCGATTTCTTTTTTTTACTCTTCAATTTCTCTTTTGCTTTTGCACTGTTACTACTAGTACTCGCTACTCTTTATTATTATTATTATTATTACTCTCTCAATTAATTAATTCGCTTTGCTTGCTTGCTTGTGCAATACTCCTCAATCGTCATGCCTGTTTAATTTGTAATTTGTTTGTTTTTGGTTGGATTATCGGTTAACCTAGTAGCATTGTGCATTGTGGTTGGAGAGGGTTAAACCGTGTTATCGTATTGACTGCTTGACTCAAACATGTTGAACATGACTGGTTAATGTAGTTTGACCCAATTCTGACTGCATTGTGCGTGGTTGGAAAGGGTTAAACCCTTTGTTATCGTAGAGTTGTTAATCATATTGACTGGCTTGTCATGAATTGCTTCACTCAAACATAAAATTATATTATTGTGCGTGGTTGTTTGACAGAGAGCTGCAGCAGATCAGATTCTACGAGAGTTGCAGAACAATCCTGATATGTGGCTTCAAGTAGTACACATTCTTCAGAACAGCCAACACTTGGATACTAAATTCTTCGCCCTACAGGTCGATTATGCATAAACATATATGTCAATCATTTTAGTCTAGTTGTAATTCTCATTATTTCCACTCTTACCAGGTCTTGGAAGGTGTTATTAAGTACCGATGGAATGCATTGCCTGTTGAACAGCGTGATGGAATGAAAAATTATATATCTGATGTTATTGTTCAAGTATGTCTCTTTTCTATTCCTATTGCAACTTGTCATTTTTACCTTTTTACATCTTACCTAATATAATATTCCACTTCATTTCACTTGAAGCTTTCAAGAGACGAAGCTTCCTTCAGGCGTGAAAGGCTATATGTCAACAAGCTTAATGTCATATTGGTCCAGGTATTTCCTCAAATTTCTCGACACTGGACGCTAGGCTTTCTATCCTGGGTGATTTTATGCATTGCCGATCCCCCTACTTTGTGCAGATTCTGAAGCATGACTGGCCGGCTAGGTGGCAAAGTTTCATTCCCGACCTAGTAAATGCTGCCAAGACAAGTGAAACAGTTTGTGAAAACTGCATGGTCATATTGAAAGTATGTATCACAAGAATTTCATTTTTTGTTGTCTATTCAGTCTGTTGTTATATGAGGCTTATGCTTTACAACTGCTAATATCAGCTATTAAGCGAGGAAGTCTTTGATTTCTCAAGAGGCGAAATGACTCAACAGAAAATCAAAGAACTGAAGCAGTCCTTGAACAGGTAACTTATGCAACTTCTGTTTCCTCTAATTCGAAACCTCCTCCTTATATTATGTAGAGTTATTGAATGGGCATATTACCTATTGCCACATTGTATAATGTTTTACTTGTTTTTGGGTACTTGCAGTGAGTTTCAGCTTGTCCATGAGCTATGCCTGTATGTCCTATCTGCTTCTCAGAGGACTGAGCTAATTCGAGCAACTTTGTCTACCCTACATGCGTTCCTATCATGGATTCCCTTGGGATACATTTTTGAATCACCTCTGGTTTGTGCTTCCCTTGTTTTGTTTGTTTGCAGTTTTTATTCTTTCTCTAAGGTTGTTTAGCACTGACATCTTCTGATGCATTGTAGCTGGAAACTCTGCTAAAGTTTTTCCCTCTGCCAGCTTACCGTAATCTGACCCTTCAGTGCCTGAGTGAGGTATAGTGTTATTACACGAGATATTGGCACTCTTATATTCTGATTCCTGTGTTATTGATATATTTGGCCAGGATTAGTAGAATTTGAAAATGTTTGTGATAACAGGTTGCTGCACTGAACTTTGGGGATTTTTACAACATGCAATATGTAAAGATGTACAATGTGTTCATGGTTCAGCTGCAGGTGAGTAGAAACTGTTCTGTTCTTGAGGTTTTGCAAATCTTTTATGCTACTCTCTGCTGTGTGTGTGTGTGTGTGTGTGTGTGTGTGTGTGTGTGTGTGACTCCCGGGGGGTAATTTCTTCTATCTGTTAATACTGATTGGTTTTTACGTTCTATCTCATGCAGGCTATGCTCCCCCCAACCACTAATATTCCCGAGGCTTATTTGAATGGATCTACTGATGAGCAGGTGCTGCGACTTAGAAATAGGTTTGCAAATTTCCTGATTGTTGAAGTTTGCTCATCTGTATATCTAACATTATTATGTATTCATTCAGGCTTTCATTCAGAACCTGGCTCTTTTCTTCACTTCGTTCTTTAAGGCAAGAGCTGTCTTCACTCCCTCTCTTGAAATTATATATGCTTCCTTTTATGTTTGGATATCACTGTAAAGTACATGTGTTCATTCAAGTGGTATTCTTTCCTTTTTTTGTTTGTTTTCTAGCATCTCTCCGCACGTTCGTACTAGCTGGCAAATTTCATCCCATGTCTTACCTTCTTATTAGTTATTACTGCTTCTGGCTACTACCATCGTCACAGGGTTTTTTTTGGGTACTATTTTTTTTTTTTTTTTTTTTTTGAACTGAAGGGGAGCCTTGGCACACCGGTAAAGGTGTTGCCGTGTGATCGATAGGTCACGGGTTCAAGTCCTGGGAGCAGCCTCTTGTCAAATAAATTGACAAGGGAAGGCTTGCCCTCATTACACCCTTGTGGTGGGACCCTTTCCCGGACCCTCGTTTAGTGGGGACGCCAATGTGCGCCGGGCTGCCCTTTTTTTTTTTTGGGTACTATTACACCCCCACAATTATATAAGATAGAATGATAGATTGTACTCAGCAGACTATATGAAAAGGTGGGTAGTCAAATTGTATTTTTATGGTAGTTTATTTATTTGGGTTTCTGAAGTTATTGTTAGTTTCCACGAGAGCATCTACAGAATACATTTCATATATAACAATATATTCAATATTGAACGGGAGTGTTTCCTCTTAAAAATGCTGTGCAATATTATGTGTAGGATAAATGTTCTATATGTTTTGAAGTTTATACTGCTGGATAATTTGCTCATGTTGACATCAAGTCATTGATGATTTTGCTTGCAGGTACATATCAAAGTGTTGGAAGATAGTCAAGAGAATGGGGCTGCTCTGCTTTCGGGTCTTGAATACCTTATTAATATCTCGTACGTGGATGATACAGAGGTGTTTAAGGTGCAGTCGTCTATCCTTTGCCTTTCCTTTGATGTGTCAGTTTTTTCTTGATTACATAACCTACTACCCGACAATGTTTTTGGTGTCAGGTTTGCTTGGACTACTGGAACTCCTTAGTCTTGGCACTATTTGAAGCTCACCATAATGTAGATAATCCTGCTGCAGTGGCAAATATGATGGGCCTGCAGGTGGGGTTACCTAGTTTGATGTTTTCTTTAAATTTGATATGTATGTAACTGTTCCTTTATTGATTTGTATGTCAGCTTGATTTTGCTCCTTTCTTAATTGCACCCTCTGTAATTTATTCGAGCTCAATATCTGCAGAGTTATGTTGCTATACTGGAGTGTGGGCATTGTTTGCCACTCTCAGTGCTTGATGCTTTCATCATTGCACACATAGGAAGCCAAAGTTGTTATGGTGCAGGTGGGGCTTGAATTGATCTCTTGTGTACTGGTTAACTTTATTTGCTTGTTTCTCTGGTGCAGGTGCCTTTCCCGCCTGGTATGGGCTCTCAGCTTCTACAACGGAGGCAAGTTTATTCTGGTACTATGTCAAAGTTGCGGATGTTGATGATTTGCCGAATGGCAAAGCCTGAGGAAGTGCTGATTGTTGAAGATGAAAATGGAAATATAGTCCGTGAGACTATGAAAGATAATGATGTTCTTGTTCAGTATAAGGTAAATCTCGTAAATTAATGTCTTGGTGGTTATGTTTTTAATTATATTGTTTCCGAAGCACCAAGAGATCAGACTTCGTTTCGTGAAGTTGCTGTGTATTTAGTGTCAAGTGTTCCCTTATCACCGACTTGGCGTTCTTACTTTATTTTGGAAAACTTTAATGTGTATAGTTTATTTGCATCACCCATTGATGTCCTTCTTTATTTGCCGTCAGTCACTCACCCTTGTCTTCAATTGAATATAGCATCCTTCTTACGTATCAAAATAGACAGACTAGAAAACTTTTAATTTGATTTCTTTTGGAAGTTTTAGATTCGAGTTGACGTTCTTACTTTATTCTGGAAAACTTTACTCACTATAGTTTAACAACATAATTAGCTTTCTTAAACTATATCTCTGCATCACCCCATGACGTCCTTTCTTTATTTGCCGTCGCCCCTGTCCTATTCTACCACAAGAGAACTCGAATCTAAAACTTCCAAAAGAAATCAAATTTATAATCTGTTTATTTTGAAAAGGTGTTGGTATGCTATTACTGCTGAGAGATGATTAGAAACTATGATTCATAGGTTTGAGATGGAAAGAAACCCGGAGGTAGGGGTTAGCTCTCTGAAGTGAAGGTTACTGGCTCCACTGGGGTTTCAAATGTATTGTTCGATGTCTGTATGTTACCGTCTTGATGTTTTCTCTGTACCATTGGTGAATCTGACTTGTGATTGAAGTCAAGTCAGTTGTCTTAAGTGTTATCATGGTCATGTTGCTATCGTTGCCTTGCATATGAGAGGGTAGCTTTCACTGTGATAGACTGGGAGTTTTGATCCACAATCACTGTCTGTCTTGACCTGTCGTCATATGGTGGCTGGAATCCTGGAGTTTTGGTACAGATACCCTAGAATAATTATGAGTATCTCGGGCACAAATGGTTTATAATTTGTCTGTTGTCAGACATGTGCGCAATGGGGCATCTGTCAAAATAATTTTGTTACTATTTTGCCATCTTTCAGTGGCAAATATGGAGACTGCAAAGAATGCTAACTTAAGCTAAATGTTTGCAGATCATGAGGGAGACACTCATATATTTGACTCATCTTGACCATGACGATACAGAGAAACAGGTATTTCTCTACCTTCCAGCAGTGCTGTCTGTTTGTTAAGTTCTGAACTCCGGAGAAACATGGCCATGATTATGGGGCAAACTGGCGGAGAGGATATTTCTGAGGAATCTATATTTTGATAAGGGGGGTAGCGTTCTGCATATTTATAGACTCTATTTGATCTGTGGTATCTGTACTAATCAAGTGCTCCTCATGGCTCTCCCCTCACTTATGATTAAGGTTTTGATTTGGCTTCTATTGGTTATAATGAGTATTTTCCGCCCTAACTTACTGTTTTTTTCGTTCCCTATTATGTGATTTCAGATGCTTAGAAAGTTAAACAAGCAGCTTAATGGTGAGGATTGGTCATGGAATAATTTAAACACCCTGTGTTGGGCGATAGGGTCAATATCTGGATCCATGATGGAAGAACAGGTACCTTGGCTTCATTTTTAAACTTATGTAGTATAGAAATCTTAATAATAATAATGTATTTTGCACCTCCATTCACAGCCGCTTTAGCTATGCCTTAGATTAGTAATGTAATTCACATCTGTCGCTTTATTTCTGCTAAACTATCGTAATACTGGACTCATGGTAGTATGTAAATTTCTCTTTTCTTTTTAATTGTCATCTTCCAGGAGAACAGGTTTTTGGTGATGGTCATTCGTGACTTGCTGAATCTATGTGAAATCACAAAGGGGAAAGACAACAAAGCCGTTATTGCAAGCAATATTATGTAAGTGCTAATGGAATTCAACATTTGGGTAACTGATCTTTTAGTGGGAGGATCTATTCCGGCATTCTAACCACTTATTCCTACACCAGTACAATTTAACTAAAAACTGAACGGTGGCAAAAGTTATTGAGGACAAAAGCTATTCCCCAATCTTATTTCAATTTTTTTTTTCTGTTATGTTTAGAGGAAAAACGAACTTCCAGTTTGAAACAGCTCCTTTGATGCATGACCATCACTCTTGTGTTTGCTTGGCAGGTATGTGGTTGGGCAGTATCCAAGATTTCTAAGGGCTCACTGGAAGTTTCTGAAGACAGTTGTGAACAAGTTATTTGAGTTCATGCATGAGACACATCCGGGGGTTCAGGTTTGCTATTTCTGATTTTATGTTAAGCTTTAATAATTGATATTGCTTAATTACAATATGTGTTAGTGTTTGATGTAAAAAACCACTAAGCTTGGTGTTGCTCTTAGTAATTTCATATATAGTAACATATTTCGCCATTGGGTCCCTGGGTGTGGTCATACGATCAGTCAAATTTATTAACACTCTTTGTCTGAACCTCCATTGGACCATCTTGATGACTGATTCTGTAAGGGGAAATAGTATATTGGGTATTGCGATTGTACACAGCTCATGAGTCATGATGGGTTTGCCGTTTGCTAAATAGTGAGTGGTAATCCCAGTGATGTACTCGGCATCCGAGGATCAGGGATGGACAAAATAATACGAGGTTCCATGTTTCATTGCACAGCGTAACGATTTCTGTAAGGAAATGGTGATCTAGAACGGATCATCTGAGTGGACCTGTAATGCATCGAAGCTTGTTTTTGTTCTTCCTTCTTTTTGGTTTCTGATAGTTCTGTTAACGCATGATACTTTTTGGGACAGTGTATGAGTTAAAATCACTCTGGCTTTTCTTTGCTTTCATTCATATTAGTATATGTCTTTGGAGTTTGTTGGAATAATTAAGCATTGAGGGATATAATTATGAGGATGGACATGCTTTTGGTTGTGGCTTTGTCGCTCTCTTGGTTTCCCTTCTATATACTCACTCGATTTGTCATAGAAGAAACTTTTTGTATTTCGACATTAGTGAGTAAGCTTGTTGGCCATGGTCTCATGGACCATTCGATTTTTGATAACCTTTTTATTTGTTTGTCACAGGACATGGCTTGTGACACATTTTTGAAGATTGTCCAAAAATGCAAGAGAAAATTTGTTATTGTTCAGGTAAAGTGAACATGTGAATTTACTGGTTTCCTTTCTGATATCCTGTGTTGGGACATAATTAATAACTGTGTTGTTGCAGGTTGGTGAGAATGAGCCATTTGTTTCCGAACTTCTTACAGGCCTTCCTACGACAATTGTTGATCTTGAGCCTCATCAAATTCATATGTTCTATGAAGCTGTATGTCTTATATTATCCCTTAAAGTTAATTTCTTGTGAAGCTAAATTATTTTGTGTACAGGCTGACCTTTGTTATTCCTGTAGGTTGGTTATATGATTAGCGCGGAGTCTGATCCACAGAAAAGGGATGAATACCTTAGAAGATTGATGGATCTGCCGAATCTTGTAATTTGCCGTTTTTTTTTCTTTCTCTATTGTGACATGGATATCTACGGAATTTCTGTTCATTGCTTGTGGCTGATGTTATTTTCTTGGTGAGCAGAAATGGAATGAAATAATTGGACAAGCACGCCAAAGTGTTGATGTCCTGAAAGACCAGGATGTTATACGGGCAGTACTCAATATATTACAGGTATTGGCCCTTGCAAATTTATTTTTTCCGGTGGTGATCATTTCCTTTGTGACAAGTCATGTTTATTCTATGAATTTATTGTTTCTATCGGTATAAGTTCTGGATGTAGAAATGGTCCGGCCTTCTGTTTGATTCTATGACTTCATTGTTTCTATCGGTATAAATTCTGGATATAGAAATGGTCTGGGCTTCTGTATGATAGACTTTAATTGTTGATACTAAATCCTCCTGTTCTTGGAAAAAGGATTAGAAGGAAGAGTTGAAAGTTAATAGCTTGAGATGTGATTTGCTGATGTGCATATACATAAAGTGGATCTGAGATCTTCCTATTTGTCTTGTTGTTGAGGTCGGAAAGAGTCATGCTGATTTCATTCCGTTAGTGTATGGTCCAAGCAAAGAAATGTCTGCATTGGCTGATGAGACGACCTAAAATCTGGTGACAGATTTGATATACACTCATTAGCTTTTTTACGGACTTGGTATTAATGAAGGCAGGCGTAAAGCCAAGTTTCCAGAGGAGTTGGTGACTTGGTGTATGGCAATCCGCTAGTATTGTGTTAATCGTCTTTTTTTTTTTTTTTTTAATAGTGTAGGTTTCTTCAAGTGAAGGATCTGTGATGGATGTTTTCTCCTACTTGTAGTTTGTCGTCTGTCATTTTATGTCAGGCTTGGGTTGTTTTGCATACTCTGTGCAGTAGTTGATTAGTGTTATGTGGAATATTTAAAATTCACTGAGATTTTGTTTTGGGTTTTCTCGCCAGACAAACACAAGTGCTGCCACCTCTTTGGGTACATGTTTCTTTCCGCAGATCTCCTTGATCTTTTTGGACATGCTAAATGTCTACAGGTATTCTGGTTTGCCTGATTGTTTTCTGCTTCTGATATAGTGATAATCTCGTGTTTGATTGCATGACTTTGACTCTGAATAATTTGACACTCACTGTCTTTCCGTTCTTGGTGGTTTGTAGAATGTATAGCGAGCTTATATCAAGTAGTATTGCTGGAGGTGGTCCTTTTGCCTCTAAAACCTCTTTTGTGAAGCTTTTACGGTATGTCGAGTTTTACGACGTAATAGATATTTCTTTTGATGTAGAGGTATTGCCGGTCCCTTCTTGCTGTCTTTGTCTTCATGGAGATCATTTCTGATTGCTTGAAACAGATCTGTGAAACGAGAGACTCTTAAGCTCGTGGAGACATTTTTGGACAAAGCTGAGGATCAGCCCCACATTGGCACACAATTTGTGCCTCCCATGATGGATCCTGTCCTGGGTGACTATGCAAGGAATGTGCCAGACGCTAGAGAGTCTGAAGTGCTCTCCCTCTTCGCTACCATTATTAACAAGTAAGATCTAGTTGTGATGTTTTGTTTCCTGGGGTCATTCAGTCTTATCTTAGCGTCAGGAAAGAGTCCAAGGTATAGTTGGATGCAGCTTTCCTGTTCTATTTTATTTGCGAAATGATACTGATTTGCGTTGCAGGTACCTTGGTGTGTATCTGATGTTTTTTGTTGAGCGTTGGATAATTAATGTTTGAATGTTCTTCGTTATCACCTGCTAGAATGCTTTGTATAATTAGACATCTTTCTGCTGAATCTCTGTAGGTATAAGGCCGCGATGATAGCAGATGTACCTCGCATTTTTGAAGCAGTTTTTCAGTGCACACTGGAGGTGATATATCAACTTCTTTTAGTTAGTTTGACATAGAATGTGCTAATAATTCTGTTTTCCGGTGGTACGGGGACTGTTGTTGTGACATAACTAGGTTAGACATGTCTTAGCGTTGGTACCAGACTACACTTATCTTACTAGCTAAGTTGGGTAATTGTTGTTTCATGCAGATGATAACAAAGAATTTCGAAGATTATCCAGAGCATCGTTTGAAGTTCTTTTCGCTACTACGTGCAATTGCTACGCATTGTTTTGCTGCTTTAATTCGTTTGTCACCTCAGGTTGGGCTTGAGCTTTTTTTTTTCTTTCTTTTTTTCTATTTCTTTCTATTATCTCATTAGATAATTACCTTGTTTAGTATTTTTATTATTGGCGACTGCTCGTGGTAACTTTTCTCTTTATACCAGCAATTGAAACTTGTTATGGACTCTATTATCTGGGCTTTTCGTCACACTGAGAGAAATATTGCTGAGACTGGGCTCAATCTTCTGCTGGAAATGCTAAAGAACTTTCAGGTATGATTCCTTGTGCTGTTGGTTGTAGTTACGACTTGTGAAGGGCTAATACTAATGTGATCTCTACTATAGGCTTCCGAGTTCTGCAACCGGTTCTATAGGACATACTTCGTACAAATTGAGCAAGAAATTTTTGCAGTGCTGACGGACACTTTCCACAAACCTGGTTTCAAGCTGCATGTGCTCGTCTTACAGAATTTATTTTGTCTGGTAAGTACCATCAATCTGAAATCTTGAAAGGTTGTACGTATTGTTGTTCGATTTGTTTGTGTTATCTGATTCTTTTAAGATTTAACTAGTTCCGTAGAAGGAGAGGGTTATTTACAGAGAGGGTTATTAGAAAGTAAAATCGGTAGTTCTTGTATCAAAGGATGCTGAATTGATGGTGCTAAAGAAAGGCTATTGGATTGTATTGGGACAGTTGTCATTCTATTGAAATGATATACGTGGCTTCATCGTATTTATGTCTTCTTTCTTGGCGCATATTCAGGTACAGTCCGGTGGCATTACTGAGCCTTTATGGGATGCTGCTACTGTTCCTTATCAATATCCAAGCAATGATATGTTTGTTCGTGAGTACACAATAAAATTGCTCACTTCATCGTTCCCTAACATGACACCTGCCGAGGTATAGTTCATTGCCACATTCTAGAAGAAAAGTTGTCTGCCTCTTTTGTTTAGTTTTTAATATTTTGCTCATCAGGTCACCCAATTGGTCAATGGGCTATTTGAGTCCACCAGTGATCTTGCCATATTTAAGAATCACATTCGGGACTTCTTGGTGCAGTCAAAGGAGTTTTCCGCTCAGGTAAAGTCACTTCACGGATCTTTCGTTATCTTCAGCTGTTTTAGTGATGAAGATGACTTTTCTTTTGTGTTGATGCCACTTGGTGGTGGGAGGCTTTATCATTTGCCAACTACAGATGTTTTCTGTGTTTTGTTTCAGCAACTGTATGAAATCTTTTGCAGAGCTTGTGCATACTGTGTGTTTCTTTATTCACTTCGTATTATGTTGGGATGTGAGCGGAGTATATTGTCTGCAATGGGCTTTTTGTGGGTCAACTGTGCAAACACTAAGCTTTTTGCTTGTTTGGACTGCAGGATAACAAAGACCTTTATGCTGAGGAGGATGCTGTTCAAAGAGAGAAGGAACGTCAAAGAATGCTCAGTATCCCTGGACTTGTTGCTCCTAACGAAATCCAGGATGAAATGCTGGATTCATAGGGCGTTGCAGTGAAGTTGGCAGCTTTGTAGCTTTAATCGTAGGGGCACTCAGTTTCAGTCGATGTAGATTTACGAGGTTTGTGCTTGATCACGACCCATCGATTTTCCTGTTGCCCAGGGCTTTCAGCTAGTTTTTTTAAGCTGGTGAATGATGATAGCGCCCCTGCTGACAGCTTCGGAACTTTGTAGTGAATGGCTTTTATATATTGATGAAATTGGCTGGGTGTAGAGCAATTAGGGTTTCTAGTAACATACAGGGACATGTCAAGGGCTTCTCTAGAATTTAGTTGGATGGTATTATTGAGAGGGGTGATTAGTGGGGGGGGGGGGGGTGTGCCTGGCATCAATGTTTTGATGAGGGGGTTGGGTATATTTTTTTTCTATTTTGGCAGGTGTGTGCAGAAGTTGTTCATCTCTCCTCTTTTTTCTTCTAGGAGCTGCGTTTATATTAGAACGTGTTGATGTAATTGATCTTTGACCTATACAGAATTTTGGTTCAAGAATGTGTTTCTTATATATTCATGTCAGCATTAAGTTCTTTTTTCAAGATTCTTGTTTTATTTCGCCTACTTCTGTGTTGGTAGCCTGGTTTTGCTGCTTTGACATGGAAAGTTTATATCATAAGCAATAGAGCTGCTTTTGATGTACTCTGTATAGTTTATGCTTCTACTCGGTATTTTGTGGATCTTTCTTGTTGTAAGTGGTATTTATCAAATGAGTTTTTGTCAATTGTCACTCTGTCAAAAAAGTACTAGAATCTTGGTGTGCTGCTCAATCGAATCCATTGGGTAAATACCAAGGTTTTATTTGCATTAGACAAGCTACAAGTATGTAGTAAATAGTAACGGGGATAGTTGGGAGTTGGGGCCTGTGAGCCTGCCATGTGATTACATTTCTATCAATTGTAGCATATGTTTGAAGTTTCTGTTGCAGCTTCCCTGTGAACCAACTGCCGTCTCAACCAACAGCCTGAGGCCTCTGATAGTTTCCCTCATTTTGTCGCCTTTAGGACTACGTAAAACTTTGTTGAAGCTTCTGATCACACCATCTTTGGTGAACATCCCGCCTTCCAGTACCAGACCGATCCCCCATTTGGCTTCCACTAATCGTCCGTTCAACTTCTGTTCGCCAATGAATGGCCTTCCGATCATCGGAACCTCTGAGACTATGCTTTCCATGATGGAATTGTACCCAAAATGGGTTACAAAAACACCAACTGCCTTATGCGCCAAAACAGCAGCCTGCGGCGCCCATGGCACCACCATCCCCTTGCCCTTGTTGTTCTCAAGAAAACCAGGCGGCAGATGTACCTGTTGTACATTATTGGTAGGATATGATGAGTATGTGAACTGTGTTAACTGTCTATGATGTCTTAATAAAGAATGAATTCGGACGAACCTTGAAATTGTCTTTAAGCGACCATAAGAAGTTGACCTCAGTGGCCTCCAATGCTTGAGCTAGTGCTGCAATCTCGCTTGGATCAGGGCGCGCCACTGAGCCGAAACTAACATACGCTACACAGTTTTCATCCTTGTGTTGATCAAGCCAAGCCAGACAGTTGGTGGAGTCCGGAGTCGATGAATTTGGTTGCATAATTAAACTTAGAGGTCCAACATTAAGCAACAATTTGAACTTGGTCTTGAGTTGATTGGTTGCCTCAGGGTCTAGTTCATCACAGGAACTAACGCAGACTGCTGTTGAGCGAGGTAAGGCTCGACCCATTTGATGAAGCATTCTGGCGAAAAAGGAGTCGAGATTCCCTGCCACAATTCCTGCTGGTAAATCCTGCACTCGTATCTCTGACATTCCTGGTATGAAATCTAGCGCAGCATCTTTTTGTTCCTCTGCTATCTGATCTGTACATTCAGACCAAATAAATTAATGTGATTATTTTTTTTACAGCATTGATTTGGTATAACATGAAATATTAGTACCGTGGATTCCAAGTTTTTCCCTGATAAGATCAGTGTAGACATGAGCTGAAAGTGAGTGCTCCTCTGACATATAAGTAGTGAGCCAAGGCACTCCCTTTTGTTGAGCCATTTGCTCTACAAACCACAGAAATGCATCCCCCAACATGCAAGTCACCCTCCTCCCAGTCTCGGCCTCGGCCTCGGCCACCGCCTTTCTTAAGGTCTGAGGTGCTGCCACCATGAAGAGCTCAATGTCTTCTTGGGGCATGCCCTTGAAAACATACCCTTCCGGTACGCCGTCCCACACGTCATAGGCCTTGATGTTGGGCAGAATGTGAGCATTTGAGAAAATCTTAGAGTTGGAGAGTGGGATGTTAAAGAAAGAGAAGAAGACATTGGGTGCAAATGAGGCTAGTTTTTGGGTTATGTTGTAAAGTGGAATGGCATGTGTTCCAAATGGGAAAGGAAACACCGCAACATGTTTGGGACTACTGTCATCACTACTACTCATTGACATGATGATTATAAAGTTATAATATGATTTTGGAGAATACTTGTACAGTTATATATACAAGTCAAGTCAAGGTGTATATCAACGAATGGAGGGTGGTAATATCAATTATCAAGCATGCATGTGGCAAATGACAACCACCGGTCCCTTGTTCAACAACCATTAGATGATTTTGGTGACTCTATACAATCCGAATCATGTGGTAGTCATAGGATTACGTAGCGAATTTGGTACAAAGTGGAAACACATATTTGTATCTTTATTATTATTTAAACAAGTAACTAAGCATTTGTAACCAAATCCAGTAAGTTGTTAAAATTTCTGTTAGAGCTCCCATCAGGAGCAACAGCCTTTGCCATCAACTCCTTGAGATTTTTGATATTTGTCCTCATTTTCTGACCTTGTTCCGTAGACAGAATTATATATAAGCTCTTCAACACACTTTCCTTGGTGAAAACCCCTCCTTCAACTTGCAACCCAATCTCCCACACGGCCTCGACTAATCGCCCGTTCAAGCTATGGTCCCCAAAGAAAGGCCGACCGATCATAGGGACCTCGGCCGCTATGCTCTCGGTCATGGAATTGTAACCCAAGTGGGTGATGAACACCCCAACTGCTTCGTGTGCTAGGACTTCTGTTTGGGGCACCCAAGGCACTACCAACCCTTTTTCATTGTTATTTTGTTGAAAATCACTAGGGAGATGTACCTGTACATATGTTTACATAAACATGTACGTACTTAAAAGTTGTTCATGATAATTTAAATGTGTTTTCAAATTTCAGTACGAAATTAAATTATATTGGCATCGATTGGAGAATGAAACAGCGAGTGTACCTGTAACGTTTCTCTAAAGGAACACAAAAACTTGTATCCACTAGCTTCTAAGGCCTCAGCCAAAGCAAGAAGCTCAGTGGATGTAGGTGTGGCCACAGAACCAAAGCTCGCATAAACAACAGAATTGGGCTTCTGTTTGTCCAACCAACCCAAAGAATTATGGGTATCTGGGCCATGTCTGGGAGGTATTACAAGGTTGAGAGGCCCAATACTGAAGAGCTTGGGAAATTGAGACTTCAAGACATTGGTAACAAGTGGGTCCAATTCATCACAGCTAGTAATGCAAACAGCAGATGCAGCAGGTAATGCCTTGGCCATTTGGTGTAACATGTTGGAGAAGCTTGAATCTAGGTCTCCTGTTACTACTCCCTCTTGTAGGTCTTTGATCCGAATCTTGGATAGTCCTGGAATAAAGCCTAGTGTCTCCTCTTCAGATAATAATCCTACCAATTCAGATCATATCATCTTTAAATAGTTAATTAATAATGTAGCTATCTAGTAATGTTTAAATAATCAATACGTATGTAGGAAGTGTTGATGAATAAATTACCATGATGAGGATGAGTAGGAAATGTTTGTCGAAGGAGATGAGTGTGCATATGAACACATAAAGAATGCTCCCCTGAAACCCAACAAGGCACCCATGGCACTCGAAGCTCACAGGCCAAGTCCCCTAAAAACCACAAGAAGGCATCTCCCATGACAAATGTGACCTTCCTCCCAACCTCCTCCTCGGCCTCAGCCACGGCCCTTGTTAGGGCTCCTGGCGCAGTTGCTGCCTTAAGGAAAAGCTCAATTTCCTCTAAATAATTACAAACATAATAACCTTGAGGCTTACCATCCCACAATTCGTAGGGCCTTATGTTGGATGGCAAGTGATGATATGGAAATAGAGAGTTTATTGAGTTGAGTGTGGTAAAGAAGGAGAAGTGGATGCTATGATTTGGTGTTGCTAAGGTAGCTAGGCGCCTAGTTATGCTTAGCAAAGGAGTGCCATGTGTGCCAAATGGAAACGCGAAGATAGCTACATGATGATCAATAATGGCCATATCATGCATCATGGATCGGACGATCGGAGTCGGTGATGAATGATGATCGATCAGATACAGTTATATATGTGAATTTATAAGCAATAATAAGTTATGGATTGCTAAAATGTTGGTCACTAGGAATGTGTGAATGGAGCTAAGAAGGGTGCGTGGTAGATAGGCATGCATCATGAAGCATGCTCAGCTACTCAAGCCCCAACCACGATTCTATTCAAATAACACTTGATGTATGCTCACCTACTGATCCATCACCTATCTAGATTTTTTTTTTTAAAGGTAAGCATAAATTAGGTGACCCTTTTATTCAGGCTGTCTGTTGTCGATATTACATATACTCATGATATATTCAGTACATAGAGGTGGCCACGGGCCGGGTTGGCCCGGGCTAGTGCCCAGAAAATCGGGCACTAGCACTAGCCCTACATACTCGGGCTAGTGCCAGGGCTTGATTTTCTGAGCAGTGGCACTAGCCCTCCAGTGCTTTGACCGGGCTAGGGTCAGGGCGGGCTAGTGCTCCGACTGCAAAAAAAAAAGAAAAAAAAAAGAAAAAAATCAAGTTTGACCAGGGCTAGTGCTTGAAAAATAGAGCAGCAGGTAGTACCTAACCCGGGGTAGTGCCTGGTGCCCTCGATTCTCGATTTGACGTCAAAAAGTGTTAATTGTCTATATTTTTTTTAATCGAGAGTGTGTGTTTGATAAGACTTGTTTTGTGGAGGGATAGAAGTAAAAGAAATTGAATGGGAATAAAAACGCAAAATCAGAATAACAAAAAGAAATAGAATCAAATTCCCCAGAGAAAGAAAGAAAGAAAGAAAGAAAGAAAGAGAGGTGGGAGACCTGGGAGTGGCAGTGATCGAATTCCAGGAGGAGGAGAGAGAGAGAGAGAAAAGAAAAGTAAGAAATCAGAAAGCGTAGATTAATAATCGAGAATTGGGAATGGGTCAAGCTTTCCGGAAGCTTTTCGACTCTTTCTTCGGCAACACCGAGATGAGGGTTCGTTCGTCTTCTTTACTCTTTAATAATTTTAGGGTTTTATGCTGTCTGTGGATTCTTGAGTTGATTTGGAAGAAGAATTGATCTGTTACTTGTAATATACTATTCCTCTTATTTCTGGGCTATGTAATGTAATTGGAAATTCATATTAATAGAGTTGAATTTGATTGATGATTACAGGTTGTGATGCTTGGTCTTGATGCAGCTGGCAAAACAACCATACTTTACAAACTCCACATTGGGGAAATTCTCTCTACTGTTCCTACTATTGGTACCTTCCTATCCAATCCAATCCAATCCAATCCAATCCTCCTTTCTTATCGATTTATGTGTTTTGATGCTTGTTACTTTGAAGCCCTCTTTTATTCTATTCACTTTAGTAAAGTTAGATTTGTGTTGCCTAGATACGTTGCTGTTACTCTGAATGTGTGATAAGGAATACAAGTGATTCAATCATTTACAGACTAGATATAATAGTGTCTTCTTCATGAAAACCCTACAAACTGCAAGCTTGGATGCCTGATGCAATAAACATAATAAGCCAATGTTTATATTGCCACTTTCCTTCACCTATTGCAACCCTTATACCGCTGTGCCGTGGCCATACTTAACTACTTTACTTGTGTTTCACTATTTAACTGAGATCAAGCAAAGTCCTCCTGCCTTGACAAAATTAAACTTCTCAGTTTTTAGTTGGATCAAGTACATGGGCTTTGCCCGTCCCCAAAAAAAAAAAAAAAAAAAAAAAGTAACAGAAGCTTTGTCTACTTTTAAGGCACTGCTTTGCTGCGCAACGACCCTGTGTCTACGTGTTTGTGAAGTAAAATAGCATCCTCTTTTCTCTCGGTTAGCTCTTAATTTATATACCTCGCCCAACATCAGTGGAGTTGACTGAGAATGCAGCTGTCTTCCATTGTGGTGGCATGATGCTCTGGTTCCATTGGCTGTATTCTTTCTCCTAAGGGGTTCATACTTTTTGCAAAAGATCTTCCTTCTTTTCTCCTTTCTGAAAATCACTTTCTTTGTTTCATTAAGTTTTAAATCAAAGGAATTGGGCCTTTTGTAATTTTATTTTGAATCAAAAGAAAGCAGAAAATGATGTAATTGCTATAACCTGTAGGTTTCAACGTGGAGAAAGTTCAGTATAAGAATGTGATGTTCACTGTGTGGGATGTTGGAGGTCAAGAAAAACTTAGACCACTTTGGAGGCATTACTTTAACAACACCGATGGGCTGGTATTTCTATGGTCGCTTATTAGCACTAGTTCTCTTTTGAGAACGAGTTTGATTTTGTGTATATCTAATTTTATCCGTATTGGCAGATCTATGTTGTTGATTCCTTGGACAGAGAAAGAATTGGAAAAGCAAAGCAGGAGTTTCAGGTGACGTGTAATAAATTGATTAGAGTCAAGTGGGTGGATTACCATCCATTTTGTAGCTGACATTCTCCTTTGTCTTTCAGGCTATCATTAACGATCCATTCATGCTCAACAGTGTTATCTTGGTGTTTGCAAATAAGCAAGATATGGTATGTGTCTAGCACTTCTGTTTTCCTCTGTAATATCAAATTTATAGCATCTTTGCATATGCCTTGTAGAGTTTGGTACATCTCAACTGAAGGTTTAATGTTCAGTGAACCCGCATTCATTTTTTGATTTGTAGCTTTGAGTCAGATGCCTCATCTGTGAAAGGAGGATTATTTTTTTTATTTTTTAATTTTAAAAATATGCAGAAAGGAGCAATGTCACCGCTGGAAGTATGTGAAGGGTTGGGTCTCTTTGATCTCAAAAATAGGAAATGGCACATTCAGGGGACTTGTGCTCTAAGGGGAGATGGTCTATATGAGGGTTTGGACTGGCTAGCCAACACTCTCAAGGAGGTACGAGCTGCCGGATACTCATCAGTGGGAACCTCATCTTTCTAATTTGATCAGGTTCTAGCTTTGGACCTTGATGTTTATGTACAATCCACTGTATTGTATGCATAATCTACCTTTACTCATCCATTGTTTGTTTGTGGATCAGGCTGTTTTGAGGGGCCGATGTTGATCTCACACGAAAGAAGTAGCTGCAGGGTCTATGGTTTGGTCAATTGTTGGGGCAGTCCGTTTGGACGTATTGGTATATGGGTGTCCTCTTTGGGCATCATCTTGTATTCAAATCGCCGACAAGTTTTGTACCCAAAAACATAATTTGGTGACAAGTTGGAATGTATATTGGCCCAGTTATTGTTGGGATGTTTCTACGTTTACATATAGATGTAATATATGTGATGGACTAGTTAGCTTTGACAAATAGGGCGGTGTTTGTGAATTGCTATGGCTTCAAAATGAATCTTTACAAATCAAGGCATTAAAATCAGAAATTGCGATGTAATGCGATCGCTGCAGAGCAATGATTCTGCATCTTGATAATCCTAGGAATAACGTAAAAACTATTAAAACAATAACATTTTGAATCTCGACAATCCACCAAAAGGTTACCTCTATAGTACAGTATTTGTAAAAAAATAAAAAAATAAAAAAAGTAAAAAAAAAAAAAAAAAGTAAAAAAGAAAATACAAGCCCGGCCCCAAACTAGCAGTCCCAGCGATCTTTGTAACCCTCAAACACAGGAAGCCGCCATGACTCGAAAAAGGTTATTAAGCTTGTATCTAATTTCAATGATTTGTGAGATGTATTATTACAGTATAATATATAATTGATGTGCAGCAGCAGCAGCAGCATGAATATGGATATGGAGATGAAGGAGGAGAGCAGAAGAATTAATTATAAAAACATTCTTCAGGTATTCAGTGTTTCAATCCAGATGAATGATGATAAAATATTGGGGCCTCCCGTCAATCTTACGATTTGTCCCAATGGTAGCCTTGATGCGACCTTGCTATCTTCTTCTGACGATAACAAGAATAAAAAGAGCGTCAAAGTTTATGGTAGAATCCTTGTTAGAGATGCTGTTACTCGCGAAACTTTGATCTATCAACAACACAAAAACAATCCACAAGTTGTAAGCTTGGGCGATACTCTTTCTCTCATCCATGATTCCACATGGTGTCCCCTTTGCTTCGGTACCCTTATTTTATTCGATCTCTACGAAGCCGATACTGATCTTGAAATCAGCCGTGGCTTCTTTTACTTTGATTACAATATCCCCAATCATGACAACTACTTTGACAAGCGTCTTTCTGCTCTTGTTCGCGGTCAACATGGCAGCGCTACTATCTTCTATACCCTTTTTCAAAGGGCCATACAGGCTACTCTCTCCGCTAAACTACTACTCCTTGTCACCAACAATAATCCTTGGCCTTCTTGTTGTTGTGTCTATGGTTGTGTTTTTGTCCGCTATGCCGGTCATGATTATAGTTCCGACTATCACAAACTGCATTATCGTTCTCTTGTTTTCAAAAGGCTCCCAAGCAATGCAATCCCATTCGATGCTGTTGATGCCCTGCTTCTTCCCCTCGCCATTCCTATGGTTGGTGTGCCACAGGGCAGCTCTTTGATCATTGAAGCTGACTTGCGTGTTTCATCCGGTGGAACTGAGATTGCCACCCTGCGTGCAGATACCGACTTCTCTCTACCTCATCAACTTGGTGCCGATTCTAAAACTGTTTGTGGGAATAATACTAAGTTAGAGGTTATGGTAACCTGGTCTGATTTTTATTGATATCTTCATGTAATTAATTGGAAAATAAAGGACTCTTGTTGTTTTCAATTATGTCTTGTATTTCATAGTTTTTCTACCAGTTTCTGACTACTACTACTACTACTACTGCTATATGCAAAAACAAAGCATAATTAAGATACCAGGCTAATCCGATATGCTGTCTAAACAACACCAATCAAACAGTCAATCAATATGAGAAACGAAATAAAGAGAAACCCGACTTGTTGTCAAACAGTAGACAGATACATTACAATCCACAACTCAAAAATGAGGTTAACCAATAGGACATCTCCAGCCAGCACCGACCCGAGCAATGACAGTGTCGCCAACAATATCAGTATCCATATACATGGCAGGTAGAATCTCTGAAGTTGAGCCAGTGAGAATAGGTTGTGCCGTATCACGGAGGTACAAGTTGGCTGTAATGATAAGGGACGAGTGTGCAGGAATAGCCACAAGAGATCTCAATAGCGGGATGGGCTCACCAAGTTTAAGCTCCATACAATGATCAGGTGGCTGATCGAAGAGTGTAGTCTGAAAATAGGTGGTCTGATGAGTAGTGGAGAAATCAAACATCCTCCCATAGGAGGCAACCAAAGTTCCATAGATCTCAAGGGTATTCAATTTCAAGGCAGTCTTAGATTTTCTGGAGAGCAGCAGAATCTCCAATTCAGCTTCCTTTGCAACACTGAAAATTGCACAGTTGAGTGTGGCAAAACAAGCATTCACACCGGGGACATTAATAGAGAGAGTTTTGTCATAGTAACACGTATCATTGGGGTTCCAACAGATGTTCCCATTATTAATCTCAAAGTGGTCGTGGTCGTTAGCAGCAGCAGTGTCACTGAGGTTGATGTCGATGATGAAACCCGTCAATGCAGATAGAGTTGTGGGTTTGTTGGCTCTTAGTGTCAATGTCGTCTGATCTGGTTTGATACATTCAGGATTGTTAGGATCGCGATCATAGAGAACAAGACATTGACCACGCCCATCGGTGACACGAATCGAACCATAGACCTGACAGCACCTTTGGCTGCTAATACTCACTGAAAACACTTGCACCAAAACTGTACCAATAGTAAAACGCTGCCCATAGTCTAACACCGCATCACCCATAATACAATACCTGACCAAAATTAAAACCCAACCATTCAACTCTTTTGGTTTCTGCTCTCTAGATCTACCGTAATTATATCCTGTTTTGTTACTAGACCCAAATTAAATCAAACCAACAAAGTTAAAGTTACCTGTTTGATTGATTGATTGATGAACAGAAGCCAGCCACTGGGAAAAGACGGCGATCCGAGAGGGTAGAAACTAGAAACAAAGATGAGACTCGCTATATTAATTTGATTACAATATAATTTTATGCAATTGTGTGTGATTTCAATGTCAACGCAACAATAAAAGGGTTAAATACAACAATTAATTACTAAAATCTAATATCTCTTTAATTTTCACTTATAAAAATTCATTTAAAAATGTATTTTAGGGTGGAGAGTGGATGGATATTTCATCTTTGGTATACCATATTAAAAAAATCACAATATTATTTTATTATAAAAAATCGGTATTTTATTATTAATTGATTTCATCCTTACCATATTAGTGAAAATTTTATAAATTATAATATTAATTGATATCAATATTTGTTCACAAAAGAAATAAAATGATAGAATTTCTTTCGGGCGTAGCCGGGTAGTAAACTAGTCCTTCTATATTATTAAATGAGGCTTTTTTAGAGCTCTCACAACGACCGAACATTATTAGAGAGTTTGGTTAATATTATATTGAAATATTGGTTATATATAATAATAACATTAATTACAATACAATTTCATGTACATAGCGATTCTATTACACGTGAAATCCTCACTAATGTGAACCGACCGCCAGAATTTAAGGAACCATAGATGTTTGGTAGTCTTATCTTACGTATGTAAACCAGAGTTTAGAACTTTTAGTAGGACATATCTTGGGAGTTTAGGACATTGAGTAGATTAATCAAAACTCACACTCAACCGAAACATGGTCTTGCTATCATTAAAAAAAAAAATTAGCCGAAGGGGTGGGGGGAGGGCTCGCCTATAGGAAACGACGGGTAGGGGGAGGGGGTCAAAAGTCTGGGCAGACGGAGGGGGATCAGGGGTCAGTAACTTGGCTCGACGGGGAAGTGGTAAGGGGGTCGGTTTTCTGGGTCGACAGGGTGAGGGAAGAGGTTGGTTTTTTTGGCCGATGGGGTGGGGAGGGGGTCAGTTTTATGGGTCGACGGGTAGAGGGAGGGTCTCGGGTTTGTAATTTGATGGGAGGGGAGTTGGGTTTGTAATTCAACGAGGTGGGGAGGGGCGGGGGTCGACCACTGAACATGACGGTGAAGATATAGGGGCCGAGTTTCATTGGTTGTCAACCGATCGGAGGTTGGTCAATGGGGTGGGAGATACGGTGGTGCCGTGGTGGCTGGATATTGAAATTGATCAAAGAAATTGCAAAGTAAGGGTCGAATACGGTAGCTAGCCGATGTAACACCCCGTATTTTTGGGTAATTATTTAATAAGGGTGTTATGTTTATAGAATGTAATTGAGGGTTTTATTAAGGGTTTATTGGGATTCGATTAAATTATTATGAGATTTCTAATTATAGAATTACACAAGAGAATTCGTTAGTCTTTCGGATTTGAGTCGGGTTTTTGGATCACGCAACCCAGCTAATTAGCTAAGCCCAAACCCGAGCCTACCCTCATAGCAATATATACATATAATGAAAAAAACTCTTGCTTTATTCATAAACATTCGGCCTCCTTCTCTCTCCTTTTCGTAGCCTCCACCCGCAGAAATTCCCAGCATCACTGTGTCAACTTCAAACACACACAATTCTCTCATACAATCTCTGATTAGAGCTTGGTTGGTGGCGTTAGAACCGTGCTTTTGATAATAATCCAGGAACATATAGATCGTGCCGAGATTCCATGAGATTCTCACTGTAGAGGTGTTTTAGTAGAGCTGTGTCTATCTACCCGGAGACTGTGTCGCCGCCTCGGTGTTCTGATGATTCCCGCCGACTCAGAAGATATTTTAAGAAGAGATTTGGTGGAGATGTTCCTAACTATAGTTTTGAAAACATATCCAAAATTGGTAAGACCTAGACTTCTGTATCAAAAGTTAAATTGGTTTTCGTGAGTAAACCCTAATTGTTTTTCATGGTTCATTGTGAAGTTGATTCCCGTCGATCCGCTTGGATTATTTGGACGAACTTTTGATGAGAGGTTTCTGACATACCCTTATACAACATACTAAAATTTGGTGGTCATCCAATATCGGAGGTAGAAGTTATTCGTGTTTCTTTACCACTGTTCCTTTGAGGATCCGTTTCATATTAGTGATAGTTGTGAGTTGTAAGACTTATGGTTACATCTTTTTGATTAGGGAATTGTAGATTGAGTTTATAATTGGATGATTAAGGATTAGCGTTATGAGGTAAGAACGTTGATCAAACACTTGAACTTCACACACTATTAGCACATTGATGGTGATTCGATTCTTACCCCTTTGTGACCATGTTTATTTCATTTGATTTCCCTACTTACCATTATTCGTTTCCGACATAACACTTATGCTTGACTTTGCTTTCCCTAAGGCCCTTCGGCCCCTGTTGTTATGCTGCCACTCGACATCTCGGACGAGTGGTGTATTTATTTGATAATCTTGAATCGTTATTCGTTTGTATCGAATCGTTGAATCCGGCTACGGCCGTTTATAAATTGTTTATCAAATAACGTACCATTGAATAATGTACCTAAAACTGATAAAAGAAAAGTATGAGATATGCGTACCACCTAGAGTGATGTGATGCGGCCCCGACCAATCACTGTGTATACCTCTGATCAAGGTAATGTTTGGGTCGGATTAGCTACCGACTTCCTAATAGGCTTTCCTCCTAGAGGCTTCGCATCCTATTGGCCCCGTAGAGAGGGGTGTGCACACTTCAAGTCTTTAGGATCTGTTATATTGTACTCTAGCTCGCGTCAGATCGAGATTGTGGTGGCTGCGGGGTAGGAGCCCAGCCTTGTATGATTGACGAGACCGTGTCTCGCCAGCGATATGTGACTATCGCACTGTTTGTCCCGATGGTACTCTGAATGCGTTGTTATATCTAAAGTTTGTTATTTGTTATACGCGCCTCAAGGCGCGTATCTTTGTTTCTTTTCTTTATGTTTCTTACTTAGCCTTTGCTGACGTTTTGTTTTCTGGTTCGTTCCCTACCATGTTCTGGGGCCTATGTCAATCTTCGATGGCATAGTTGACAGGTCTTGATGATTTGGATGCTTGTTAGGGGGATATATTTGCATGCTGGGAGCTTTTCATAAACGATATTTGGATTTGTACTTTATTTGGTTTTGTAATTTAGTTTCAGTTTTGAGAACTGTAGCTCGACATTCTAAGTCTTCCGCTGTTTCATTTCCATTTAGTTATTGTAATCGAATATCTAGCCTTGCAATTGACTTGGTAGTCAATTGCGGCGTGACAATTCTATATATTTCTTTAAGCAAATTTTAGGGTTGTTACAGTCGATGGTGGGGAGTCAGGACGTGCAACCGACAATGGTGTGGTGGGATTCAGATATGAAAACCGACGGGGGTAGGAGGAGTCAAATTTGTGAGTTGACGGGGGTAAAGGGAGTGTAACACCCCGGCTCAATCGCTGAGCCGAGAGTAGTCACTTATGGCTGCTTTCCAGGCTGTGGCCTAACCTCACAGACCAATACGGGTCCTTCCAGCGCATTTTGACCTCACTCATGCGCACCCTGGGTAACTTACCAGGAGGTCACCCATACTGAAATTACTTTGAGTCAAGCACGCTTAACTTTTGAGTTCTTATCGCAAGGGTTTCTTAATGGAAAGTCGGCTTTGTTGGTATGAGTAGCACGATCAATCCTTTCAAACATCTCATATGAGCTCTTAATCTCTTAGAAATCTTCTCTGAAATTTAGGGTATTACAATTCGGATACAAAAACCGACAGGGGTAGGAGGAGTCGGATTTGTGAGTTGACGGTGGTAAAAGGGGGTGTTTGTATAAGTTTGCGGTGGTATTGATACACGTTGCCCCGATGCTCTTACTGGCTTAAGCCTCCCATTGTCTCGAGCTTTTTCACGGTGGTAGTGTGTCATGGTCCTGATGGTTTGTGCCACCCTGACACACTATCACTTTACCTATTTTCAAGTTCGCTAATCTTCGATGTATCAACCACGAAACTGTGCCAAGGCACATTTCTCAACACACGCTGCCATATGCGGCCCAATGTTTGTGAAAGTAGGGAGATGGGTGGTTATTGGGGTGGTCGGCGGTCGGAGGCGAGATGGTCGGAAGGGTGGCAGGCTGTTGGAAAACTAAAGAGAGGGAAAAAAATTCATGACTTCTTTTTTGCACAATTTTAATAACGGCAATTCACGTGGTGCCCCTGAACTATGTTAAAAAGTGCGTGGTGCCCTCATTTTGTAAAACTATTACTCTATGATGCCCCTGAACTATGTTACCCAATGTAGTGGTGTCCTTTTGACCAATTTTGACTAACGGCTTTAACTCTCATCCGTTAAGTGGCGATGTAGCATGTTATTAGCAATTAAATTAGTTATTAATTGATATTTTTATAATTCAATAATAATAAAATAGGAAAAAATATATATTTAAAAATCACTTTTTTTTCTCGGTCTCCTCAAACACCCACCCACCCATCCAACTTCACCAGCCTTCCGCACCACACACCCACCTACCAGCGACAACCACCAAACTTCTCTCCTTCACCAGCACAGGGCCGCGCAAGTGGCGGTGGTAGCCCAGTCCGATGTTGGCCCGCCCTTCTCCCTCTCTCCTCTCTCCTCCATACACATGTGCCTTCGATATTCGCCACAATTACGCACCAACACCGATGATTTACGCCCGCCCCCTCTCGGCCGCTAGCCGCATGTCCCACCGCTGTCATTATCGACCGCTGCTCCTATTACAATTTATGGGCATCGGGCTTGGATTGCGTCCGTTGCGATGACCTCAATTCACAAATCACAATAGAATTTGCCGGTGAAGTCAGATTGCGGCTTTTGCGTTTCTCATATGTTCGTCCAATATCACGACCCTAAGAGCTTGTTTGGATAGGGGGATTTGGAGGGAAAGGGAGGGGAGGGGGAGTGAGAGGAATTGTAACCCTTGTTTGGATACAAATTTGAGAGGGGAGGGGAGAGAAATGGAAGGATTTGGGGGGCTGAGTTTTCCCTCAAATTTCCAGTTTTGTGTCTCTCCAAAATTGGAGAGATTTGGAAGGAAAATGTTTCAAATTACCTAAATGGACCAATAATATGTCAAATTACAGAAATACCCTTAACAACTACATTTTTCAAAAATTTCCAAACAACTTTTTTTTTATTTCTCTCTCCTCCCTCCTCCCTCAACCACCACTGCCGCCACCCAAGACCGCCGCCAGCCCACACAAACCACCACCTTACCCGGCGACAACACCACCACTCCAACCACCAAACTCCGGCGACCACTTCCTCCTAAAAACAATCTCCAACAACCACCCCATGACCACTTAAATTTAGATCTAGGGTTTAAGAAACAAAAATATAAAGATGATTTTCGACCAAATAAGGCCGGTTGGGTGGGTCAGGTGGGTCGACAGCGACTTGGGGAGGTTGCGCCGGGTGTTGAAAAGGGGTTTGAGGGTGGGTCGTGGCGGATCTGGGCAAAATGGGGGGAGAAGGGGAATGGAGAAAATGCTTCGCGCGCGGTGGAGGGAAGGAGATGGTGGCCGTCGAACGCCACCGTGAAAACGCCGTACCTCTGCGGTTTGATTGGTGCCCTTGACGCCGGATTTGGTCGTCGACGGTGCCGGGGCGCGGTGGCGGTTGGGCGGCGCAGGGAGAGGAGAGAGAAAAATGGGATTATTTTTTATTTTTTGTTTATTATTGATTTGCTTTTAATTATGAAAGAAATGATATTAATTTGATCACTTCTTTTCCTTTCTCTCCATTTCCTTCCTTATCCAAACAAAAAAATTTGATTAACTTCTCCCTCCCCTCACCTCCCTTCTCTCCCCCTCCCCTCCCTTTCCCTCTCAAAATGTTATCCAAACAAGCTCTAAATGGGTTTGTTCCAAGTTGTCCTCGCTTGTTTACATGCGCCAACAGCTGTCGGACTGGGCTCGCGCCGTTACCAGCTGCGTAGTGGTAGTGAAGCCGGTTGGTGTGGTTGACGGTGGTAGGTGGGTGGTGAGGAAGCTAAGGCTGGTGAGATTGGGGGCGGTTGAGGAGAGAGAAAGAGGAAGAGAAATGAGAGGGGTTGCATGTGAGGGTGAATCCGGTGGTCGCCGGAGAAAGACGCGTCGGATGGTTGGGTTCGGGGCGGGTATGATTGGGGTTGGTGGTGGCCGACGGTTGCAGGTGGTAGGAGTTGGGTGGGTGAGTTGATTGAGAGGGAAGTTTTAGGCCACAAATTTTTTTTATCATAGAAATATTAATTAATAACTAATTTAATTGCTAATTGTATAACACGTCACCACTTAACGGTTTTAAGTTAACACCGTTAGTCAAAATCGGACAAAAGGGCACCATGTGCGTTGGATGACATAGTTTAGGGACAACATAGAGTAGTAGTTTGAAAAGTAGGGATACCACGCGCATTTTGACATAGTTCAGGGACAACACGTGAATTTGTCGTTTTAATAATTTTTGTTCTTTGTAATTTGAGATACCCATTGACCCTTGTGACCTTGTCCCCTTATCCTAGATTGTTTCCACAAATGTACATTGACCACTTTTTGATGAACATTAAGCATTGAGTTGACGAACATATGATTTATGATAATTGATGATTTATAATTTAATTAATCAATATTGAAAATTGTTGAACATGCAATTTAAATTTGATGAACATTTACTTTTGGGTTTGGTAGATTAAATAATGTCAAGTTTCCCAAAAATTCATGGATTATTCGATCTTAGCAGGGTATAACGAATTTTTTTTTCTGAGTTATGATCATCGACGGTTCATGATATTGTATTTTGTGCAATTGAGTCTGCATGTGTTGTTATGAAGATGAATTAATCATTACAAATTGTTTGTATATATGGCTCTATATGAGATCTTGCAAATGGTGTGGCAACTGGGCAAGAATAATATCATTTTGGAGTCCGATGACCGATTCATTACAGCTAATCTTGGCCTTGAAAGCTAGCTAATACCTTTCCGTCTAATTGTTTTTGATGTTCTTAATTTATCGCATAGATTTTCTTCTTGTTCCTTTAATCATATTCCTATGTAGAGCTTGTAATATAATTGCTCTTATTCGACCGGTAAACTACCTTACGAGAGTATGATGAGTTGTTACCGGACCTCAGTGGTGGTCTTAGGTTGTTGGAGTGACAATGACCCACATGTAAGACGTGATTAATTAGTTAACAACAACTCTAGCTAGATGTGATGTACGGTACGGTATAACAATAAAAATATGTATATGTTGTTTGGGTTGATAATTTCGAAAGGTTGGATGTAGAACCGTAGATGCATGCATTCCTTTCTACATGCTACAATATTATTCTTTGATCTTAGTTTTCCTAAGAAGGGCAAACATTGGTGTAGGAAGAAATGTGAAGCCCTACATGACGTTATTAACTTTATGCTATATTTGGAACTCTTTGTATTTAGGTGGTTAAATTGAAATTTTGGCAGCTAATCTCTGAAAAGCTGATGGTGACGTTTTGTACTATCTTCTTCAGAGATTACCTTTGAGCCCTTGTTCACCCCCTCAACAAAAATTTGACTGTCTTCCTCTCCAAGCTTTGGAAATTGGCAAAGGCTTTACTCTCGTCATCCTCTCTTAGCACTTGTATTCATCTAATCTAATCAAATATCTCCCAAATTAAAGTTTTATTTTACTCTCATTATTATTACATCAGTCATCCCAAATTATTACTCTCTCATCAAAATTACTATAATCATGCATAATTACATAGTTGTATTACATACTACCCAGTACCCACCCCACTCATCATGCATAATTATTTTATCATCTACTGCTACTCTCACCATCCTCTTTAGTCCTTCCTCAATATGACTTTTTCATCAACTATACACACAACGCATCACCATTATTATTATTACTATTATTATTACTATTATTATTATTTCACCCCCTCAACAAAAATTTGACTGTCTTCCTCTCCAAGCTTTGGAAATTGGCAAATGCTTTACTCTCGTCATCCTCTCTTAATCTCTTATTACATATGTATACTTCATTGTATTTTTACCCACTCTCCCAAATACGAGTAGTACTCTCCTCTCACTCTCCCAAATAGTACTCTCCCAAATAGTACTCTCCTCTCTGGCTCTCCCCACTCACCACTCACCACTCACCACCAGAAAATAAAAATTGTTGGTGCTATTCCATCATCAAAATTAGTCTCCTCATCATATTACATACTACCCATGCACCCCGCTCATCATGCATAATTCTTTTATCATCTACTGCTACTCTCACCATCCTCTTTAGTCCTTAATACGACTATACACACAACTCATCACCATTATTATTATTATTATTGTTATTATTATTTCAGTATTTCAAAACTTCATACGTTCATTTCGGCAATGGCGTCAGCGGCGAACGGGCAAGAGTTGATGGATGCCGACGCGGTAGTGACGATGAATTTTAGCTTGCCTCTTTTTTATAAGACGTTTATTAGGTTGCTCAGGCATAGTTTCGCGTCGGATGTGACGTACCACGGAGTTCCAGTTTTAGCGGAACCGCAAGGCCCTCCTAAACTCGTCCCCGTAGACTATGTTTTAGAGGATGGAGTTACCCTAAGAGTTGCTATGGTACTTGAAACGTTATACATTGCTGGTTACTTGGATGAGACCGGAGAAGAGAAGGAATGGTGTGAGTTTTTTAAGGACAAAACGAGTGATTGATTGATCAGTGGTTCGAGGTTTTTGCCTTTTGGTGAAAACTACATGGACATGGGGGATATTGCTGTAGGTACGATGGTCGGCAGACATACGCTAGAGCGTGCGGTTCGCAACCTTCGACGGGCAGGTACCGATGCCGCGGAGAAGAAATACTGCCTAAGGGCATTGTGTATGCATGGCCCCGAGGCGGCCCGAAATGAATGGGTATTCGATTTTATTGATACCGCTATTCAAAGGATGATAGATGTTGGCATTACCGTGGTTTTGGCGATCATTATAAGAAATTGGAACACAATGAATGGAATTATCCACCACGGGGAATACCCACGAGCCACGTATGAAGGTCTTCCATTGTGGACTCAGGCTGACATTACAGATTTTGAGACTATTTTACAAATGGTTAAACTCTGTAAGTACCAGATTGCTCAGATTAATTAAGTAGTGCTCGTAGGAATTAGCTAGCTTAGGTTTTCTTTTTTAGTCCATATTGTAATGAAAGTGCCTTTTTTTTTTGTGCACCTGATTCAATACGATGTATTCTTTATTGGATGATTGCAATTCATATTGTAAGGTTGGACTAGTGATGTCCGATTTAATTGCTTAACTTTGTTGTTATTTGTAAAGTTACACCATCTTGTCATTTTACTCTCTCAACTCTCAAGTAACCGAACCGTAGTTGATACTGAGATAGTAGGATACGCGGTAGGCTTTAATTTGGTTATTTAATATGTCATTTAGACATTTCTACCTCTCACAGATATGAGATATTAATCGTGTATATCGAGTAATTACTTGCATTTCCGAACAGTATAATGTCAAAATAACGCATCATTAGTAAATTTTCTATTAATTTAAAATTATTTATAAGAAGATTATTATTTGTTAAGTCGAGAAGAGAAGAAAGCAGTCCATAACTGTAATAAGTCGGTCCATCAAAGTTATCCCAAGTCAACCCAAGTCAGAAATCCTAGTTTCCTAACAACCCACAAATCGGGATCACTCAATGACCCACCCACACATTTGTGTTGAGAAGAATCAGAAATGATGAGACACAAGTTTTAATTAATCAAGGGTCATCCAATTATTTTTTTAAGTAATTCCTTGTTATTTTTAGAATTATCTCTTTTCCATTAATCAAGGGTCATCCAATGATCTGAAAGTGAGAATATAATAAGAATAATAATAATAATGTTAGCACAAACAAGTTATTGGAGGTTTCAATTAATCCGGCCTAAGCATAAGGTTGTTGTTGCCTCGGCGTTGGGTCCGCTATTCGCCTCGGTTGCCGGGTCGTCGTCCAGTCACGCCGCCGTTGCTTCGACCATCAAGCAGGTGGCGGTGACCGCTGTTGCCATCGCTTCTGGCGCATGCCTTTCGACTAAGCTCGATTTCTTGTGGCCTGACAACCACCCAAGTATGTCACTTTTGTTTCTTTCTTTAATTAATTAATTAATTAATTAATTCATTAATACTTGTATGCCGTATGCAGCAGCAGGTGGTGGTGGTGGTGGTGGTGTGATTGTGGATGGAGTGGATTTAAGTGAGTATCCGATATTTAATGATCCCAAAGTTGAAGAGGCGGTGTGTTTTGCAAGGAAAGCCCATGATGGTCAGCTCCGCAAGACTAATGAGCCTTACTTGTCACACTGTCTTCACACCGCTGCTACTTTGGCTGTTTTGGTCCCTTCAACGGGTCACCGAGTAACTACTCTCACTCCTCACTACTTCTTCTTATTGAATGAATGAATGAATCAAATCATGAATTCATTTCTAATTGTAACAAACACACAACCAAACAACAGGCTGTTGATACAGTTGTGGCTGGTATTCTCCACGATGTCATTGATGATACCAGTGTTTCATTAGCAAGCATTAGAAATTGTTTCGGTGATGATGTCGCCCACTTGGTCGCTGCTGTTTCTCGCTTAAGTTATATTAACCAGGTAATCATACCTTTCTTAATTCTTATTACGGACTAATTAAGTAATTCAATTCATTCATACCATTTCTTCCTTGCTTATTCATTTCTTCTTTATCAAGTTAGTTGTTGAGACGACATCGCAGAGTTAACACTAACCACAATCTTCTTACCCATCAAGAGGTGCCTATTTCTTATTATTACTATTACCACTTTGCATACTTGCATTGCTTCCTTACTCACATAATTAAGCACCCAAATATTAATAAGCAGGCAAATAATTTGCGAGTCATGATGTTGGGGATGGTCGATGATCCACGCGTTGTCCTCATCAAGCTTGCTGACCGTCTCCATAACATGAGGACCATGTATCTACAATCTACAATCTACTTCCTTCTTTTTTTTCTTTCTTTTTCTCTTTTACTACACTTTGTGTAACCTAACAGCCGGCCCTTGTAGATACGCTTTGCCTCTTTCCAAGGCTCAATCTGTTGCACAAGAGACTTTGGCTGTCTGGTGCTCCCTTGCTTCTAGATTGGGCCTCTGGGCCTTGAAGGCCGAACTCGAAGATCTTTGCTTTGCTGTTTTGCAGGTTCTAACTGCAACTCTCAATACTCATTCAACTAAACACCCTAATATTTTCAGGAATGCTAATACACACTTCTGATTCATTTTCAGCCTCACACGTTTCGTCAAATGAGAGCTGATTTGGCATCTATGTGGAGTCCTTGCATAGGGCTTGGGAATTACAGAAACAGTTTGCTTCCGGCTTCATACGCCTATGCAGCAAGTACCTTTACCTGTCCTGTCACTGCTGAGGAAGATGATTTGGATATGAAGGTAATGCTTTCAGAGACACTTTTCTCCATTCTTTGTTAATGCTATCTATTGGAATACTAAGTTTTCTCTTAGATGCATGCTTCTGAAACAACTATGCTTAATACTAAGTTTTGTAACTATTTATATTGATTTGTTTTCTTAAGAACCAAGAATGCTGTGTGGTATCCTGCTCACTTGGTGTTGGTTTATTCTACTTTGTATTCTTTTTCTTTCTTTTTTTCCCCTAAAGGCATCTATCATCTCCAGGATCTTTTGGAAGCAGTGCTACCTTTTCAACTCCTGTTAGATCGTGGGAAAAGAATGAACTTCCTCAGTAATACAATGCGTTATACCAAGAATCCTCCACGAAAGGTCGTAAGGGATGCTCGCGTTGCTCTGGCATCCTTAGCAATTTGTGAAGAGGCACTTGAACGCGAGTTGTTGATATCAACTTCGTACGGTTTGCATCGTTCTCTACCTGCATATTGATTGAACGTTAATGACATGACTTCATGGAATTTTTTTTTCATGTTTCATTGCTTGTTGTTATGTCGTATGAGATTATGAGTTTTTTTTTTTTTGTTTGTCAGAATTTTAAATGTCATCTTTTAATTCCGATGTATGTGTCTGCAGTTATGTACCAGGAATGGAAATAACTATATGCAGTCGTTTGAAAAGCCTATTCAGCATATACAGCAAGGTGCATCTGATGTGACCCTCTATAATTTTTTTTTTTTTTTCATTTGGTGCACTATTTGTTTTCTTCTAAGGTTATGCCAAATTTATCTGTGAACTGATATAAAGCCCTGATTCTTGTATCTACTTAAAAAGAATCCAAGTGGTGTTTCGACAAAACTAGTGTATTTGCAGTTGTAATCTCCTAGGCACTCTTCTCTTTCCCCTTCTAGGCGTATATTCTGCCATTTCACTGTCACATGTGACAGCTATGTGCAATATGTGATAGTTGAGAATTCAACTGCTTCTTCGTAGTCTGATGTGTGTTGCATATGTGCATCCTGCCTATAGATGAAAAGAAAAGATATTGGCATAAGCCAGGTCTATGATTCCCGTGCTTTGAGGGTGGTTGTGGGAGACAAGGATGGGACTCTGCATGGACCTGCAGTCAGGAGCTGCTACAATGTCCTGGACATAGTACAGAGGTATGTAGCTTATATTGCTGTTGAATCCCTTGTCAGAAGTATTGTTTGGTTTTTTTCCTGTTAATTTATATGTGCTTTAAAAGTAGTTTTCTTTCCCAAACAAATATTTGTGCCTTTTGAACATTATCTCATGCCATACATTTAATAACCATTAGTTGCCTTGTGCAGGCTTTGGTCACCGATTGATGGTGAATTTGATGATTATATTGTCAACCCAAAACCTAGTGGCTATCAGGTTAGTTCCATGATAAGATTTCAAATAGATTCTCCTCAGCGCCATTTTTCCTTTGTGCCATGAGCTTTGGGAATATAATTTTGAATTCCAAGCTTTTGCATCTGCTTGTGCTTCACCATGAATAGGTTTAGCCTGCTTGTGCTTCACCATATATAACTTCCTTAACAAAGGAACCAACCCTCATATCCAATATAAGTACTTCATAGCTATAAACCCTTAAATTTGTAGATGATTTTGCTACTTTCCAGAAAGTACTGAAAATAGGCCAAAATTGAAGTGTATAGTCCACGGGTTTCGGCCAAAAATGACCCTGGAACAAAAGACGCTCATTTTTTTATGGAAGGTCCTACGGTTTATGTCGTAAGTTTTCTCAAAATATTGGAGCCTACAAGCTATCTTTATTTTCCAGAATAGGCAAAAACTACACTTTGCCTTGGAGGAAATGTGCACGGAAAAAGCCATATAAAACTTCCTTAATAGAGGAATGGACTCTGATATCCCACTTAGGTACTTCAAGGCTATAAACTCTAAAATTTTGAAATGATTTTGCTACTTTCCAAAAAATAGAGAAAATAGGAAAAAACCGAAGTGTATAGTCCACGTTTTTTGAGCAAAAATCGGTCCAGAGTAAAACCCGCTCAAATTTTCATGGTAGGCCCTTTTTGTTATGTTGTTAGTTTTCTCAAAAAATATTAAAGCTTAAAACTTATCTTAGTTTTTCAAAATTGGCAAAAAAGAAACTCTTTCCTTCGAGACGTGTGCCGAAAAAGCCATATATAACTTCCTTAACAAAGGAACCAACCCTCATATCCAGTATAAGTACTTCATAGCTATAAACCCTTAAATTTGTAGATGATTTTGCTACTTTCCAAAAAGTACTGAAAATAGGCCAAAATTGAAGTGTATAGTCCACGGTTTTCGGCCAATAATGACCCTGGAACAAAAGACGCTCATTTTTTTATGGAAGGTCCTATGGTTTATGTCGTAAGTTTTCTCAAAATATTGGAGCCTACAAGCTATCTTAATTTTCCAGAATAGGCAAAAACTACACTTTGCCTTGGAGGAAATGTGCACGGAAAAAGCCATATAAAACTTCCTTAATAGAGGAATGGACTCTGATATCCCACTTAGGTACTTCAAGGCTATAAACTCTAAAATTTTGAAATGATTTTGCTACTTTCCAAAAAATAGAGAAAATAGGAAAAAACCGAAGTGTATAGTCCACGTTTTTTGAGCAAAAATCGGTCCAGAGTAAAACCCGCTCAAATTTTCATGGTAGGCCCTTTTTGTTATGTTGTTAGTTTTCTCAAAAAATATTAAAGCTTAAAACTTATCTTAGTTTTTCAAAATTGGCAAAAAAGAAACTCTTTCCTTCGAGACGTGTGCCGAAAAAGCCATATATAACTTCCTTAACAAAGGAACCAACCCTCATATCCAGTATAAGTACTTCATAGCTATAAACCCTTAAATTTGTAGATGATTTTGCTACTTTCCAAAAAGTACTGAAAATAGGCCAAAATTGAAGTGTATAGTCCACGGTTTTCGGCCAATAATGACCCTGGAACAAAAGACGCTCATTTTTTTATGGAAGGTCCTATGGTTTATGTCGTAAGTTTTCTCAAAATATTGGAGCCTACAAGCTATCTTAATTTTCCAGAATAGGCAAAAACTACACTTTGCCTTGGAGGAAATGTGCACGGAAAAAGCCATATAAAACTTCCTTAATAGAGGAATGGACTCTGATATCCCACTTAGGTACTTCAAGGCTATAAACTCTAAAATTTTGAAATGATTTTGCTACTTTCCAAAAAATAGAGAAAATAGGAAAAAACCGAAGTGTATAGTCCATGTTTTTTGAGCAAAAATCGGTCCAGAGTAAAACCCGCTCAAATTTTCATGGTAGGCCCTTTTTGTTATGTTGTTAGTTTTCTCAAAAAATATTAAAGCTTAAAACTTATCTTAGTTTTTCAAAATTGGCAAAAAAGAAACTCTTTCCTTCGAGACGTGTGCCGAAAAAGCCATATATAACTTCCTTAACAAAGGAACCAACCCTCATATCCAGTATAAGTACTTCATAGCTATAAACCCTTAAATTTGTAGATGATTTTGCTACTTTCCAAAAAGTAATGAAAATAGGCCAAAATTGAAGTGTATAGTCCACGGTTTTCGGCCAAAAACAACCCTGGAACAAAAGACGCTCATTTTTTTATGGAAGGTCCTACGGTTTATGTCGTAAGTTTTCTCAAAATATTGGAGCCTACAAGCTATCTTAATTTTCCAGAATAGGCAAAAACTACACTTTGCCTTAGAGGAAATGTGTACGGAAAAAGCCATATAAAACTTCCTTAATAGAGGAATGGACTCTGATATCCCACTTGGGTACTTCAAGGCTATAAACTTTAAAATTTTGAGATGATTTTGCTACTTTCCAAAAAATAGAGAAAATAGGAGAAAACCGAAGTGTATAGTCCACGTTTTTTTAGCAAAAATTGGTCAAGAGTAATAACCGCTCAAATTTTCATGGTAGGCCCTTTGTGATATTTTGTTAGTTTTCTCAAAAATATTAAAGCTTAAAACTTATCTTAGTTTTTCAAAATTGGCAAAAAAGAAACTCTTTCCTTCGAGGCGTGTGCCGAAAAAGCCATATATAACTTCCTTAACAAAGGAACCAACCCTCATATCCAATATAAGTACTTCATAGCTATAAACCGTTAAATTTGTAGATGATTTTGCTACTTTCCAAAAAGTACCGAAAATAGGCCAAAATTGAAGTTTATAGTCCACGGGTTTCGGCCAAAAATGACCCTGGAACAAAAGACGCTCATTTTTTTATGGAAGGTCCTACGGTTTATGTCGTAAGTTTTCTCAAAATATTGGAGCCTACAAGCTATCTTAATTTTCCAGAATAGGCAAAAACTACACTTTGCCTTAGAGGAAATGTGCACAGAAAAAGCCATATAAAACTTCCTTAATAGAGGAATGGACTCTGATATCCCACTTAGGTACTTCAAGGCTATAAACTCTAAAATTTTGAGATGATTTTGCTACTTTCCAAAAAATAGAGAAAATAGGAAAAAACCGAAGTGTATAGTCCACGTTTTTTGAGCAAAAATCGGTCCAGAGTAAAACCCGCTCAAATTTTCATGGTAGGCCCTTTTTGTTATGTTGTTAGTTTTCTCAAAAATATTAAAGCTTAAAACTTATCTTAGTTTTTCAAAATTGGAAAAAAAGAAACTCTTTCCTTCGAGACGTGTGCGGAAAAAGCCATATATAACTTCCTTAACAAAGGAACCAATCCTCATATCCAATATAAGTACTTCATAGCTATAAACTCTTAAATTTTTAGATGATTTTGCTACTTTCCAAAATGTAATGAAAATAGGCCAACATTGAAGTGTATAGTCCACGGTTTTTGGCCAAAAATGGCCCTCGAACAAAATACGCTCATTTTTTTATTGAAGGTCCTACGGTTCATGTCGTAAGTTTTCTCAAAATATTGGAGCCTACAAGGTATCTTAATTTTCGTGAAGAGGCAAAAACTACACTTTGCCTTAGAGGAAATGTGTACGGAAAAAGCCATATAGAACTTCTTTAACAAAGGAACCAACCCTCATATCCAATATAAGTACTTCATAGTTATAAACTCTTAATTTTTTAAAGGGGTTTTTGCGAAACCCTACCTTTAAAAGTCCCAATTTTGCGAAACCCTACCTTTTATATTAGTTTTTGCGAAAGACTACCTTAAAAAAAAAATTCTTACAAAATTCTCCCTATATGTATTTTTCCGTCTAATTTGACAGTTTTCCAGCCATTGACCGTTAATTGAGTTCAATTCTCAACTTCCTCTTCAATCATCCCCAACTTTCCCCAATTCATTATCTCTGCTCTACCCAGATTTTCCCAATTATTTCGCTTTCCTCTTACCCAAAAATTCATCAAAGAATTAGCATGAAACTCAAGATGTTCAAAGAATTAGCAGCCAAGATTAGATTGAAGGGGGTGTACGTATTCTCAATTCTGGTAAAGCTTTTAGCATCCCAACACTTGAGCTCCTTCTTCATCAACACCAACACCAAGACCAAAATCAGTACTCCCCCTCGCATATTGTCACTAGCGTGTTTCAAAATCCTGACAATGGTGATGAGATGGTCACTTACCACATTCGATTTTATATAATCGTGGTAACAAAGCTAGATTGGGGTCCAATCTCGCAATTATCAACAAGTTTATCAAGGACGACAGATAGGTGTTGGTGCTAGCTTGTCATTGATGAATTATGAATTTATGATGCGCAACTAAGGATCAGTGTATGTTTGTTCAAGACTTCAAGTTTAGAGTACAGCCAAGAGAATAGATGAACAAATTTGGGAGGTAACAATGGGCTTAAAGTCAACTTGGGTGGGTTTAATTGAAGATGGGAAATCTGGGTGTGAGGAGAGAGAGATAATTTGGGAATTCTGGGTGTGAGGAGAGAGAAGAATTGGGGAAATTGGGGATTATTGAAGAGGGCTGTGAGAATCAAAGTCAACAAATGGTCAACGTCTAGACTCTGTCAAATTGGACGGAAAAATACGGTGACAGAAAAATACATTTAGGTAGGATTTCGCAAAAAAAATGTCTTTTAAGGTAGTCTTTCGCAAAAACGAATATAAAAGGTAGGGTTTCGCAAAGTCGGTACTTTTAAAGGTAGGGTTTCGCAAAAAACCCTTTTTTAAATGATTTTGCTACTTTTCAAAAAGTAATGAAAATAGGCCAAAATTTACGTGTGTAGTCCACCGTTTTCGGCCAAAAATGGCCCTTGAACAAAAGACGCCATTTTTTTATGGAAGGTCCTATGTTTCATGTCGTAAGTTTTCTCAAAATATTGGAGCCTACAAGCTATCTTAATTTTCCAGAATAGGCAAAAACTAAACTTTGCCTTTGAGGAAATGTGTACGGAAAGTCATATAGAACTTCCTTAATAGAAGAATGACCTCTGATATCCCATACTTTACTTCTGGGCTTAAAACTCTAAAATTTGAGATATTTTTGCTACTTTCCAAAAAATAGGACAGAACCGAAGTGTATAGTCCACGTTTTTTAGCAAAAATCGGTCTGGAGTAAAATCCACTGAAATTTTCATGGTAGGCCCTTTGTGTTATATTGTTAGTTTTCTCAAAATTTTAAAGCTTAAAACATATCTTAGTTTTTCAAACTTGGCAAAAATGAAACTCTTGCCTTCGAGACGTGTACGGAAAAAGCCATATTGAACTTCCTTAACAAAGGAACCAACCCTCATATCCAATATATGTACTTCATAGCTATAAACCCTTAAATTTGTAGATGATTTTGCTACTTTCCAAAAAGTAATGAAAATAGGCCAAAATTGAAGTGTATAGTTCACGGTTTTCGGCCAAAAATGACCCTGGAACAAAAGACGCTCATTTTTTTATGGAAGGTCCTACGGTTTATGTCGTAAGTTTTCTGAAAATTTTGGAGCCTACAAGCTATCTTAATTTTCCTGAATAGGCAAAAACTACACTTTGCCTTAGAGGAAATGTGTACGGAGAAAGCCATATAAAACTTCCTCAATAGAGGAATGGACTCTGATATCCCACTTAGGTACTTCAAGGCTATAAACTCTAAAATTTTGAGATGATTTTGCTACTTTCCAAAAAATAGAGAAAATAGGAGAAAACCGAAGTGTATAGTCCACATTTTTATTAGCAAAAATCGGTTCGGAGTAAAACCCGCTCAAATTTTCATGGTAGGCCCTTTGTGTGTTTTGTTGTTAGTTTTCTCAAAAATATTAAAGCTTAAAACTTATCTTAGTTTTTCAAAACTGTAAAAAAAAATACTCTTTCCTTCGAGACGTGTGCGGAAAAAGCCATATATAACTTCCTTAACAAAGGAACCAATCCTCATATCCAATATAAGTACATCATATCTATAAACTCTTACATTTTGAGATGATTTTGCTACTTTCCAAAAAGTAATGAAAATAGGCCAAAATTTAAGTGTATAGTCCACGGTTTTCGGCCAAAAATGGCCCTGGAACAAAAGACGGTCATTTTTTTTATGGAAGGTCCTACGTTTCATGTCGTAAGTTTTCTCAAAATATTGGAACCTACAAGCTAATTTAAATTTCCAGAATAGGCAAAAAACTACACTTTGCCTTAGAGCTAATGTGTACGTAAAAAGTCATATAGAACTTCCTTAATACATGAATGAACTCTGATATCCCACTTAGGTACTTCGAGGCTATAAACTCTAAAATTTTGAGATCATTTTGCTACTTTCCAAAAAATAGAGAAAAAAGCACAAAACCGAAGTGTATAGTCCACGTTTTTTAGCAAAAATCGGTCCGGAGTAAAACCCGCTCAAATTTTCATGGTAGGCCCTTTGTGTTATATTGTTAGTTTTCTCAAAATATTAAAGGTTAAAACTTATCTTATTTTTTCAAAATTTGCAAAAATGAAACTCTTGCCTTCGAGACGTGTACGGAAAAAGCCATCTAGAACTTCCTTAACAAAGGAACCAACCCTCATATCCAATATAAGTACTTCATAGCTATAAACTCTTAAGTTTTTAGATGATTTTGCTACTTTCCAAAAAGTAATGAAAATAGGCCAAAATTGAAGTGTATCACGGTTTTCGGTCAAAAATGGCCCTGGAACAAAAGATGCTCATTTTTTTGTGGAAGGTCGTACGGTTCATATCGCAAGTTTTATCAAAATATTGGAGCCTACAAGCTATCTTAATTTTCCAGAATAGGCAAAAACTACACTTTGCCTTAGAGGAAATGTGTACGTAAAAAGTCATATAGAACTTCCTTAATAGAGGAATGAACTCTGACATCCCACATAGGTACTTTGAGGCTATAAACTCTAAATATTTGAGATCATTTTGCTAATTTCCAAAAATTAGAGAAAATAGGACAAAATCTAAGTGTATAGTCCATGTTTTTTAGCAAAAAATCGGTCCGGAGTAAAACCCGCTCAAATTTTTATGGTATGCCCTTTGTGTTATATTGTTAGTTTTCTCAAAATATTAAAGCTTAAAACCTATCTTAGTTTTTCAAAATTGGCAAAAATGAAACTCTTGCCTTCATGATGTGTACAAAAAAGCCATCTAGAACTTCCTTAACAAAGGAACCAACCCTCATATCCAATATAAGTACTTCATAGCTATAAACTCTTAATTTTTTTGATGATTTTGATACTTTCCAAAAAGTAATGAAAATAGGCCAAAATTGAAGTGTATAGTCCACCGTTTTCGGCCAAAAATGGCCCTGGAACAAAAGACGCCATTTTTTTTATGGAAGCTCCTACGTTTCATGTCGGAAGTTTTCTCAAAATATTGGAGCCTACAAGCTATCTTAATTTTCCAGAATAGGCAAAAACTAAACTTTGCCTTAGAGGAAATGTGTACGGAAAAAGTCATATAGAACTTCCTTAATAGAAGAATAAACTCTGATATCCCACTTAGGTACTTCAGGGCTATAAACTCTAAAATTTTGAGATCTTTTTGCTAATTTCTTAAAAATAGTGAAAATAGGACAAAACCGAAGTGTATAGTCCACGTTTTTTTAGCAAAAATCGGTCTGGAGTAAAACCCGCTCAAATTTTCATGGTAGGCCCTTTGTGTTATATTGTTAGTTTTCTCAAAATATTAAAGCATAAAACCTTTCTTAGTTTTTCAAAATTGGCAAAAATGAAACTCTTGCGTTCGAGACGTGTACGGAAAAAGCCATATAGAACTTCCTTAACAAAGGAACCAGCACGCATATCCAATATAAGTACTTCATAGCTATAAACTCTGAAGGTTTTAGATGATTTTGCTACTTTCCAAAAAGTACTGAAAATAGGCCAAAATTGAAGGGAAGGTTTTTAACCATGTCCTTCCTAACCTTCCGAGAGCTTTCCTGACTGGCATTTCAACTAGGCTTGATTAAAAGGGGTTGTCCGGTTCTGATCCTCATTGTACTTGTCTCAAGCTATTAAACAGGCAAAAAGGGGAACATAGGTATCCTGAGTTATTTTGAGCGAAGAACGGCGATTCCTCAAAGAGAATCCTCCTGACGAAGGTTTCCTCAACACCCCGCTTGAACCCCCTTTCTGTTTTGCCTATTCATAGAGTTTCACTCGCTAATGGAAAGGCGGAATCACAACATCCAGTCCACGGTTTTCGGTCAAAAATGGCCCTGGAACAAAAGACGCTCATTTTTTTATGGAAGGTCCTACGGTAGTTTTCTCAAAATATTGGAGCCTACAAGCTATCTTAATTTTCCAGAATAGGCAAAAACTACACTTTGCCTTGGAGAAAATGTGTACGGAAAAAGTCATATAGAACTTCCTCAATAGAGGAATGAACTCTGACATCCCACGAATGAACTCTGACATCCTACTTAGGTACTTTGAGGCTATAAACTCTAAAAGTTTGACATCATTTTGTTAATTTCCAAAAAATAGAGAAAATAGGACAAAATCGAAGTGTATAGTCCACGGTTTTTAGCAAAAAATCGGTCCGGAGTAAAACCCGCTCAAATTTTTATGGTAGGCCCTTTGTGTTATATTGTTAGTTTTCTCAAAATAGTAAAGCTTAAAACCTATCTTAGTTTTTCAAAATTGGCAAAAATGAAACTCATGCCTTCGTGACGTGTACAAAAAAGCCATCTAGAACTTCCTGAACAAAGGAACCAACCCTCATATCCAATATAAGTACTTCATAGCTATAAACTCTTAATTTGTTAGATGATTTTGATACTTTACAAAAAGTAATGAAAATAGGCCAAAATTGAAGTGTATAGTCCACCGTTTCGGCCAAAAATGGCCCTGGAGCAAAAGACGCCATTTTTTTATGGAAGGTCCTACGTTTCGTGTCGTAAGTTTTCTCAAAAAATTGGAGCCTACAAGCTATCTTAATTTTCCAGAATAGGGAAGAAATGTGTACGGAAAAAGTCATATAGAACTTCCTTAATAGAAAAATGAACTCTGATATCCCACTTTAGGTACTTCTGGGCTATAAACTCTAAAATTTTGAGATCTTTTTGCTACTTTCTTAAAAATAGTGAAAATAGGACAAAACCGAAGTGTATAGTCCACGTTTTTTAGCAAAAATCGGTCTGGAGTAAAACCCGCTTCAATTTTCATGGTAGGCCCTTTGTGTTATATTGTTAGTTTTCTCAAAATATTAAAGCTTAAAACCTATCTTAGTTTTTCAAAATTGGCAAAAATGAAACTCTTGCCTTCGAGGCGTGTACGGAAAAAGCCATATAGAACTTCCTTAACAAAGGAACCAACACTCATATCCAATATAAGTACTTCATAGCTATAAACTCTTAAGTTTTTAGATGATTTTGCTACTTCTCAAAAAGTAATGAAAATAGGCAAAAATTGAAGTGTATAGTCCACGATTTTCGGTCAAAAATGGCCCTGGAACAAAAGAGGCTCATTTTTTTATGGAAGGTCCTACGATTCATATCGTAAGTTTTCTCAAAATATTAGAGCCTATAAGCTATCTTAATTTTCCAAAATAGGCAAAAACTACACTTTGCCTTGGAGGAAATGTGTATGGAAAAAGTCATATAGAACTTCCTTATTAGAGGAATGAACTCTGACATCCCACTTAGGTACTTCGAGGCTATAAACTCTAAAATTTTGAGATCATTTTGCTACTTTCCAAAAAATAGAGAAAATAGAACAAAACCGAAGTGTATAGTCCACGTTTTTTTAGCAAAAATCGGTCCGGAGTAAAACCCGCTCAAATTTTCATGGTAGGCCCTTTGTGTTATATGGTTAGTTTTCTCAAAATATTAAAGCTTAAAACCTATCTTAGTTTGTCAAAATAGGCCAAAGCCACGATTTTTGGCCCAAAAGAGCCCTAGAACCAAAACTGTTCAAAGTCTTTTTTGAAGCCCCGAGGTGTCACAAATATATTAGAGCTAAAAACCCAACAGTATTTCTCGAAATGTACAAAAACTGTTCGTTAGCCTAAGAGACGACGTGTGCTCTAAATAAGGAACTAACTCGTGTATCCAATATAGATACTCGAAAGTTACAAATTGTACTCCCTCCGGTACAGATTAAATTTTCCCATCCTCTTTTTTAGGGTTTCGACTTTGTCTTCCCCATTCCCAAACTATTAAGTTTTTTGTCGAGTGAATAATTAGGGAGGCAAGATGAAGATGTTGGTGATAATTAGCTTTTAAACTTATTTGCTAAATGAATCATTAAGAATTATTTATTAAATTTCCTTTTGAAGTGCGCAAAAGGGAGCGGGAAGTTTAATCTGGACCGGAGGGAGTATAATTTAGTTTACATGGCTACTTTCGAAAAAGTGGTCAAAATTGGCCAAAACTGAAGTATATAGTCCACGGATTTTGGCCCAAAATGGCCTTGGAACAAAAACTGTTTCCATTTTATTTGATGGCCCTAGGTGTTATATAATACTAGTATGTTTTAACGAAATATTAGATCCAAAATCTTATCCTAGTGTTCCAAAAAATCTCCAAAATTGGCAAAAACGGCATGCTAGCCTTAGAGACGACGTGTACGGAAAAAGGCACATGAGAATGAAGAATAGAGATACAAGAGGACATATTGCAAAAAGAACAATCACCGCCCCATACTTTCTCGAGGCATCTTTCTAAGAACTAATTTTATAGCATCTTGATAAATGCTATACTAAGCTATCCGTCTTTGGTTTCAGTGTCCTAGAATCTGATCATGTTATCCTATTCGCCCATCTGTATATATCTTCTTATTATCTATAGCTTTTTATTTCAGTCTTTGCATACTGCAGTACAAGGTCCGGATAAGTCACCCTTGGAAGTTCAAATAAGGACACAGGTAATATGTTTCTGTCTCTTAAACATCTATGCATCCTTGCTCCTTCTCCTTTTTTTTTTTCTGGATTTCTCATTCTTAGCATGTTTGGTCCCTAAACAAGCTAACCTTTCTGCTACAGAGAATGCACGAGAATGCAGAGCACGGACTCGCTGCCCATTGGCTTTATAAAGAGACTAATACTTCAACTTCTGCTTTAAACCTGGGTGATTCTGGTGTGAAAATTTGGAATTTTTCACAAGGTCTGGAAGAACAAAGTTCCATAGAAGACGACACATTACTAAAGTACAAATCACTAAAAGCAGGACTTCCAGCCCTCAGGGTGGAAGGCAGTAACTTGCTTGCTGCTGTTATTATCAGGTGCATTAGCTGTTTAGATGTTAAGATCGCCAGTTTGTTTTCTGGTTAGAGGTAGGATACTTGCTCATTAAATTTCTCTTCCAGTGTAGACAAGGATGGGAAGGAATTACTTATTGCTGTCAGCTTTGGATTAGCAGCATCTGAAGCAGTTGGCGACAGAAGAACTTCTTTCCAGATAAAGAGATGGGAAGCTTATGCGAGGTTATACAAAAAGGTCTTTCTAGTACACGCACTCCAGAAAACTGAAAAGTTTTTATTGTCTCAGTCCTCCTTTGATATCCTGCAGCTGTTCTTGTTTTTTTCTTTTGTAGATGTTTGTTAGGTGCACGTTCTTTTTCTTTACTTTCAGCCCTCGTAATATTAATAGGCTGCTCTGTCATTTTTTTCCCTTTTTGTGGGCTAGATAGAGTAACTATTGTATGAACTTTCGGGTAATATATGACCTTAGTACCTTACTGCGACGAATGTAAAAGTCAGTGTAGAAACTTGAAATGGTCGTTGATGTAAATCTTTGAGTAATTGATATGTTGTTGAAGATCAACATACTGGATTTTGCGGAGGCTCCCCCAAAAACTCTCTCTCTATTATGGTTTGCCCAAATGGGAAGCTAATTGAGTTGGGTTAGACTATGGGGAGTATCATTCTCAGTGAAAATTGCTTGCTTACTTTTTTGTTCATCCAACTTCCCTTTATGTCACTTATCTTTGCTCTTGCTATTTATTCATCTAGTTTCTCACTTAATACCTTGTTTTTCAGGTTTTTGACGACGGCTGGTTTCAACCAGGGCATGGAGACTGGTGTACGTGTCTCGAGAAGTACACGTTATGTCGGGATGGACTTTATCATAAGGTGAGTGGCATTCACAAGATTTTTCCTTAATGATAACATCATTCAAGGATAGCCTAAGTGGTCAAGAAGCAATCTAGTTATCCCCCCCCATAAGAAGAGTGATATCAAAGTTTCCTTGTTACTGCCCTGCTTTAGATACCCTTGCTCCTATATGGACCTCCTGGAATGCCTCTCTTTGCTTATTTTTAGCATGGGCTACCTAATTGTCATGTGTTTTGTTGGGACAAACAACGCCCCATCATCATTCACAACGTTTACCTACAAAAAGGATCAATTTCAATCGTAGTTCCAAGTTTCTCATATCCAGCAGTTTCCAAACTAATAAAAAACTATTGTGCCATGTAGAACCTTTTAGCGTGGGGGTCTCTGTAAACTGTAAATAATATGTTAGACCAGTTATATTCATTGTAGAAGATAATGGACATAATATTTGACCAAGATATTGAGTATATATAATGTTACTACAGTTGTCCATCAAAATCAGTTTCTTTCCTGTTCTGTGATCAATCAAATCCCAACATGTCAATAAATATTCTTCTTCTATGCTGCTTACCCATTTTCATGACGTACTTGTGTTCCTCATGTCTTGTATAGTAGCTGTCATAACTGACTATGAATTTATCAATGTCTTTTGCAGCAAGATCAGTTTGATCGCCTGCTCCCAACATTTATCCAGGTTATTGATCTGAGTGAAGAGGAGCAGTCTAAATATTGGGCTGTCATGACTGCTGTTTTCGATGGGGATGATGTTGATTCAATTACGTCTTCTTGGGGAGGCTCTGAGACTCCTGTTTCTAGTTCTTTTTCCCCCTCCAATGAGGTTAATATCAATAACAAGGTCTGTACGTTTGCCCTTCACACCCCCACCCCCTCCTTTCCCTACCTGGTTGTCTTTATCAGGCTACCACATTATTGCTGTCTGATAAGTGTTGACTTAAGTGGTACTATGACAATCTAATATAGACCAAGTGCAACCATTTTGGGAAGTTGGCAAGGATGAAACATTCTTGGGATGGTTGCTTTGGAACATACTAGTTGATAGTTATTTGTCCATTGTGACATAAAAAACCCAATTGGTTGTTTGTTCCAGGTGCGTTTGCTTAGGACAATGCTTCAGTGGGAGGAACAGATATGTTCCGAAGTTGGCGTAAAACAAGGCCTAGCTTCAAAAAAATTACATGAAAGACCGGATACGTTGTTCCTTGGCGAAGTAGCAATTGTGTATTGGCCAGATGGTGAGATAGTGAGGTTAGGAGCTGGCAGTACTGCTGCAGATGCCGCAAGGAGAGTAGGGGTGGATGGCAGGCTGGTTTTAGTAAACGGTAATCCTGTGCAACCCAATGTTGAACTCAAAGATGGTGATGTGGTTCAAGTAAGACTGTAACATTCTGTGATGTAAATTTATGCAGTTCGGCTACAAGCCCACAACCTTTACTTACCGTTTGTAAAGTACTATACTAGTATAGTGTACAGAATTACAAGATATCTGTAATATACGTATAAAATCTTGGGTTAAATCAAATGGTACGGAAAAAATTGCCCAACGTTCTCATTTGCGATAAGCGCAGCATGATTCTACTTGCTGAAAGCAGCCAGAATAATGCTTAACAAATGCTTAAGTATCCCTCACACACACGAACATTCATAACAATACTCGAAAGTCTCGTACTAATACCTAGATCAGGTTACCACAAGATTTAAATTACTACAAATTACACCATGCTGGAAACATGCAAGTCAGCAAAAATGGTTAGGCTGTTCCACGAGCAAATTTTTTACTACATGCTAAGCACAGTTCAAAGGCTGTAACTTAGTAAATCAAAATGAGTAATTGCAAGTGAACTTCCATTCACTTTGAAATCGAAGTGGTATTAGCCATCAATAGCGCATGCTTTCCTCAGATGACCTTATCAATACATCAATAGGTTGGTAGCTATTCAAAATCAAACTTCGTTGAAGAAATACATCAATAATATTGATGAACTTGTAAAAGGAAAAATGCAATTTCAAAGGCATGTCCAACAGCCGATCGAAAAGTTGCAGCAAAACACTCATGTTTGAGCGAGGAAGGACCTTAAAAGGGATAGACTCGTAATACAGAAGCCATATACCAGGGTTTCATCCCCCTTTACCTCTTCTAGCAAAGGCTATCAATGAGACACCTCGCATAGTAAGGAGATCCACGCTTATGTTCGCATAATAAACATCATTGCGAAATTACAAAACATGTTATAGGATGGATTACATACGAGTAAGACATCAGAACTAGATATTCAAACTTTCCAAGTTCCAGTATTTTGACTCAATTTCCAAAGAACTACAAAAGGAGTAAAGGCTCAGGCTCACCCTCGAAATAGAATAGATAAGTAAATAACAAAGACCTATTATACCTTATTATAACGGCTAACTAAGCTGTCTCACTCATTCTTATATTAGAAAAAGTTTTGACCCAAATCAAAGATATATGTAGTTCTTATATACTATATATATATATATATATGTAGAGTTCTTAGCACCCTTCCCCACAGTTTAAATTCTCTAATGTATAACCAGTAAAACTATTGGAAACCCAGATCGTATCTGTCAGAACAGCCCATCATCAAATTCTTCATACCCCTCTTCGTTGTAATCGTATGGATTATCCTTGTAGTCTTCATACACATTCCTTTCTTCATATTCATCAATTGTCACCGATTCATCCTCATCATAAACATCGTTGGCTTCATCTTTGCTAGTCCACAGTGCTGCATTCTTCTCAGGAAGACTTTCTGTTCGACTCTTCTTTGGGCTATCGACCTGCAAATATAAGCAAGATGACAATCTAAACCATCACAAAAGAATCAAGTTGCGAGCACAGATTCTATACATTAATGTAGCCACGTATTTAAATACCATTCATTAACGAGACAGAAATCTTAATTTACAAGGTCTATTGCATTCCCATACATGGCCTTAGTATACGGTATGGAAAAGAGTATCACCCTCAAACATTCCAGGCCTCTGTATGAGTAGTTACCATGAATTTGTCTCCATGAAGTTATGGATTTAGTGAAGCACAAACTGAAGTTTCATAATTCTGTAATATCAAATAAATGACAAGAACTTACAGGCTCATCAAACAGTAGCTTCAATCTGTCATGGTTGAGTTTTGAACTAACCCTCTGATATTACCAATAAGAATCATAAAAGAAAGATATTAAAAGCCAATCATGCTAAGTGGTAATAATGGAGGCTTTAAACTTCAGAGCAAGGAGCGGAAACATAATCAATAGACATCATTGAAAATATTGTTTGTAGGTATACCTTTTTACTTAATATTTGATGAGCTGCTTCAGCAGCAGTCTGGGGATTTAGACCATCTGATTTCTTTTGCTGCCGTTCCTGAAATATACGTTAGGAAAAAAGTGAATAGTTATATATTTATTCGAAAGGTTAGTGCATGAACTTGAAATCCAATTTCCACCTTGGAAAAGCCAAAGGGGGAGAAGTCCAACATTCTGAGGGAGCTATAGAATAGAAAGCAGCCTACGCAAATCATTAGAAAAAAAAAAAATTAAAAAAAATCAAAGTTCCTAAGCTAATCCACATACAGTATTATATGTGCATACTAAAATTTGTAAAGGATCCATAAAAGCTTTTAGTGGTCCTGTACTATTGTTCGTATCAGTGTCAACATTACAATCTTTCTCCAGTTTAATCACACGATGTTTCCACATGACAGAACAGAATGTAGCTTTGTTTCAATACGTCAACGTCGATTCACAACTCAAACTATCACATAACGACAAAAATCGGACTCCATGGACCTTACAAGAACAATACCCTTGATGCAATTAAATTCGAATAGAAGACACAAACTAAACATCAACACGCAAAGCAATGATGAGTATGAGCCTTGGAATGCACCTTTTTGGGCTTAGGAACATTCAGAAAACCTGCAGCTGCCTTTTGAGCTTGCTCCTGCATAATGTTGTATTCAACATCACATCACATACTTGAACAAACCAGGGAAAAAAACAGAAGAAGATAGATTCCAACTTCACAAGTGAAAATGCTGTTTATCCAGTGGCACTTACAAAACCCTCCATCAACCTATGAGCAGAAAAGTTAACATAAATTATACCTCAAGGTACTCTCGGTTGACCTCCTCCCAGATTCTCTTCTTGTACTGCGCCTCTTCTTCATTATGCAAGTAAGCATCAACCTACAACAAGAAACGCTATAAATACCCAGCCACAGTTCAAATAAGTACATGCATGAAGCGCACTTGCTTCAGAATTGCGGCCTTTGTGTAAAAGCAGATGAGCCATTTTTTTGGGTGCAAAAGGATATAAAACTCATATTACATAATAGCAGGTTATAACCCCAATTTATTTTTATGTAAGCCAAGAGAAGAAGAGAGGAACATAGCTCGAATAAGTAGCAATTGACCGCTGACACACTCGCCTATTGCACGATCCATAATGAGCAGCCAAAGAGATGGGGGTTGAGGTTTAAATAATAAGTATGCCAATCTTAGTAACATCCCTGAGAATCTATCCAGTCTCAACTACAGCTACTTCTTCCATTATAAATCATTTGCTGATAGTGTACGGCACAATTATGAATTAAAAAGCAGTCAGCACATGCGAAAAAATCAACGACACACCTCAGCGTCATCGATGTCAGAAAAATTGTCTGATCCATCACCTTCTGTACCCATATCATCACCCTTTCTAAATACGTCACAATGACCATCTACAGATTCATTCTCAATGGTGTCCCCTGATACATTATGATAAGAAACAATAAAGATTGTTACAGACGGTTCCTGAAATTGACACCGACAGAAGACCTAAAACATGCGGGGGGGGGGGGGGGGGGATAAGAAGAGATACTTGTGGTTTCCATTAGGTCAGCTCCACCACTGCCCAGCCTTCTTTCATTCTCCATCTAAATATAAACAATGGAAATACGTAAAGATGAAATTTACAGAAAAACAGAAGGAATCCAAGATTTTATGGCAGAAAAGGATTATTCACATCATATAAGTATAATATATTCAACACACGGATAATATAATGCTTCCTAGATGTCCAAAATATTACTTACAGCTTTATACAACTGATGGGGTAATAGACTAATAGAGGAGAAAAGGATTTACAAAAAGAAGTCCAATACAAGTAAAATAAACCTAATTCTAATACCCGCAAAGCACCTGCACCTTAGACCAAATAGTTGCTAGAAAATTAGTTCACATAAACGCTAGGAAAGCTAGTCTACACCAAATGGTCATTCAAACAAAAAGAGAAAAAAACAATAAAATAAAACTCATTCCTGAAAATGCAAGCATCCCTTCATTAAATGGAATAATCTTATTTGGTGTTACAAAGTACTAGTATTTTGTGTCTATCTACACAGATTGATTACCCCTTCAGCACTGTTTAGATAAGGCTACAATATTGCAACTCAACAAGAAAGGTGTGAGCATCCACCCCTCCCCCCCAAGGTAGTGTGAGATCAAGTAAGCAAGTAAAAGTTTCAACAAAAATTATAAAAAGACAAGCAAGCAAACAGCTGATGCAGAAAAATAAATTAAATACAGCTACCAAGTTACAAAGCTCAGTACATTTGGGTTGTTGCAGCTTCTTTCAAATTCCTCATCATGCAAAAGAGAACCCTTAGCATTCTCAAGGGCACATCCCTTGGCCAACCTCTCTCTCTCAGCACGCTGGAAAGCGGGGGGTTCTGATCCCCCACCAAGACCGCCTGATAATCTTATGAACTGCATCACACACACCAGCATCAAGAGGATGGAGTAGTTGACTAATGACCAAGATGATTTTTTACGACCATTATGGCAAGAAATTCATTAAAAGAAGAAAAATACCTCATTGTAACAAGCTTCACATAGTCCATGAGCAAAATGAGGTTCTCCTTCATCCTTGTGTTTACAAAGCAATTCACCTTCTTTAGACATGTTTCCTTTAATGGTTGAAAGTTTAAGAGAGTCTTTCTCAAACTCCTCGGCCTTTTTGTTGAATTCCTCTATCTGTTAAAACCAGCATAGTTGTCAAAAATGCTGTGACGTAAAAGCAGTGATATCTTTCTCACAGCCAACCATTCAGGTTGGCTAATATTTAATCACGGTCAATCACGATGGCAACTGCTAGGCCAGAGTTCCTAATTATATGTCAAAGACCGAGACTAAAGCGAAGATAAAATGGGCCAAGTACGGAGCAACAACCAATGTTCGGAGAGAGCCCAAAAGATTTCTAAATTACATTGTTACGCCCTAAAATCATGCAGGCTATAGAGCGGTTTTTCAGCCACACAGATGAGGGAACGGATACTCAAATAATCTTTGCTGCAATAATCTTCCATTCAGTGTGCTGCCAATTAATCAATATAGTAGACACTACAAGGTAGCATGTTGAAAAGAGCAATGCCCCTGATTGAAAACATCATCATTGAAAGGGACAAGGCTTAGTGTAATCAAGTTGTTTAAACCTATGCGGAAAGAAAGCCACTGCAAAACCCTCAGAATCCAATGGCATGATACAAAATATATATTGAACAAGATAAATTCATAGTATGTACAAACCGTAAGATTTCCCGACTCTGTTCCCTCAAATTCAATCAGCCTCTTGGTCAAAGTCGCTTCACATATATGCACAACCCTCACCTGAACAGAATAGTGAGAACCTCAAAATGGAGTATTATTAATCATACAGGATAATCCTAACGAAAGACCAACAAAGAAATTGCTTCTTCATTCTTATGAAATAGCAAAATGGATCAACATAGAACTACCAGAAGATTCACCTACAGACATAGGAAATAGGAAAGTAAATGTTGCACTTATTTCACAAAAGAAAGGAAGAAACTCACAACATCAGTCTTTGAAAACTTAAAACCATGTGAAAGAGCAGATATGTATAGTGCTGCCCCGCACAAGCCGCTAGGCTTTCTTCCAGTCTGCCAATAAAAATAATTAAGCAGGATAACAAATAAAGGTTGGACTTATAAGCAGCAAAGTAAAAAAGCATGGAATAGCCAGCAATGAAGTAGCAAACTGATCACCCTGTAAAACTAAAATGGCTTTAGTTAGGTCATGATCGTGGTTTGTTGCATAGAGAGAAAGTTAAGATTATGGCCACAGTGCATGATCAGTGCCATCTAAAAAAATGTTTGCAAAGACGTCAAAATATAGATTCTTGGAAATAATTTTAAATCGCTTGGATGTCTTTGTGGGATTCTATTCAAGCAGCATACAAACTAAGTCTAGTTCAAGGGATTATCTTCAACGGGGCAATTAAATCCAGGTGCATTGTCTTTAAGCAGTAATCAATCATCAAACACAGCTCGGACTCAAAGGAGGAGACTTGAGCAGCTATCTCACTGTGTCATACATGGTGACGGTGACTTTGCATGATATTGTAAAGTGTGTTTGAATACTGCTATTTGATCCTAATTAGTTAATCAGCGGAAAAAAATAAAAAAACACGTGTTTAACATAAAGATAACACCACGTCACCAACTGTCAATACCTGCATCCAATCTCGTTTCATGCTTGTCATTATGCGCAACGCGGTTTTCTCAACCTCATGGTTTACCTCCCCCAGTAACCCTACAAAAAAATTATGATAGAAGTTTCTCATGCAGAGTCAGTTTGAAGACCTTCATTTTTCCAACCAGTTTCTTATGCAGGAATGTATAACATGTGATCCGACACTGGCTAAAGCCCTCCTGCTTTTTTCTTTTAGGACTTCACACAACAAGTCAACTGCTATCATATAATACCATGAATGAGTAATCACTTTCAAAGCTTGAGTAATAAATTAGTCTAGTGTAGGTCATCTACAAATTTGCTTGGACCACCTCTTTGATAAATAATCTCTGATCAAAAATGTCATTTCAAGTGACACATAAATATTGCAGCATATTTGTGAAAGATACATTAATATTGCTCGTTTACAAGTTAATCAAAACTCTTATACGGGCTTAACATTGTCTCCCTTACTAAATAAGATGTTCACCAAGCACAAACAAACAAATTGCACTTGAAATACTTTCTACAGCTCATCTAAAAGTTTGGGCTCGGTCAAACTAAGGGGACGTTTGGTATCAAAAAGGGAAAGGCAAAGGGAATCATAAAGGGAAAAGAAAGGAAAGGAAAGGAAACCCCCCAAATTACCCCATATGTTTGGTTGGTTAAAAAGAATCATTCCTTAGTAGTTGATACCATCAGTCCATCACCCCTCCCTTCCTTCTCCACGTATGTCCTCCATCATCTTCATCCATGGCCTAGGAAACTACTCTCCGCTTCTTCTATTGTCGGCTTCCGATTCACTTTCACCACCCCTTGAACTCAGCACAACCGCCACACCACTAACAATCTTCAATGGTAATATGGGTAAATCAACCAATAGATCTAAATTTGGCAAAATTTTGGTGCAAGGTAAGAGAACCAGATAAAAAGAAATTAAATCTGGGTAGAAATCAAGAATATTCAGACGTTTTTTAGGGTGGAGGCGGCAAAAACGAGGCGGTGGTGATGGCTAAAGGTGGATGCGTAATGGTGAAGGGTTGGACGGTTTATGGTGATGAACTGATGACAACGATGTCGTCGTCATGTGGTGGTGATGGTGACGTCGGTGATGGCAGTCGTAGGGTGGCGATGGTGGTTGTGGTGTGACGTTTACAGTGGTGGTAGTCGATTATGGGTGGTAGTTGTGGTGGTGAGGTCAAAAGTATGAAACCCCAATATTGGGTAATGGCTGAAACCCTGATGGGGGTAGGGAATGAAGATAGAGGACTTTGGGGGTATTTGATTAAGGGAAAGTGGGGTAAGGAAATGCAAAAAAAACTCTACCAAACATCAATAAAGGGAATCAGGGTCCATCACTCCCTTTCCCTTTCTTGATTCCCTACAATCAAACACCCCCTAAATGAACTCGGTGATGAACAAGGTCTTGGTCAACTTAGCTGGAATCCAGAAAGGGTGAGAGTTCAGGGCATTGGTTTCTTCTCATGAAGAATTAGCATGAAGCACTTTAAGTGCTTTGATAGACGGGGTCAAAGCCTCCATAGAGAAACTGCAGGTTCTAGTGCTTGTTTATGTCACTAGCTAACAGTTAACCTCATAAATCTTAAAGGAAGGATTTAAAATCTTGGGCTGCTAAAGTCATTGAGCATGATGAGTAATGTACCATGCAATGCTAGAGAACTTCCGGCAACTGAAGCTACCATTAGTACGCCTTTGTAATGCGTATTTTGAAAATGCAATGACAGATTCTTAGCATTGCCATTTCATCTAGCCTGACAGTCATTAGTTTCCATTTTCATGATCCAGTTTTAATTACTAGTCACGGAATATACTAGAATATTTGTTTCAGGCTACATCCCAGAAAGGCAGAAGTGCACGTCAACACAAGCCACAGTAATCACACAAGGACATTCTGATACAAATATAGATAAGTGCCGCAAAAAAAAAAAAAATCCAGCTGACCATGTTTTTTACTGAAAATTATGCTATTTTTTTTCTATATAACAAAAATTTAAAGTAAAACCCAATATCCGAAATCTCGGACCATACTGAAAGGTCACACTCCATTAGCAAGAGTTTCACATGTTAATCAGCCTGTCATTTTCTTATTTGATAAGTTTTAGCCTGTAATTTTCAAACTCTAATTCTTCAATCTATATAACTTCCTTTCCTAATCCTGTGAAATCCTTTAAAGAAACGTACATTATTTCAAGACAGGTTAGAAGAGACGTCCATTAAAATCCATGTCTTACACACAAGTTAGAAAAGATATACATTAAAAATCCATGTCTAACACACAATAGCTCCATCTTTTCTGGCCTGCCTCCGCCCCTATATCAGTCAACTTTTAAACTGTTTCATGCTAATAAGATAATAAGGATTGCTCAAGAAATCATACCCCTATGTCATCAAACAACTCTAAACATTGTCCCAGTGTGTATCTATATGGTCTACCCAACTTTTGTTTTAACTCTTGCATGTTCACAACCCATAGATTCAAGAAACAGAGAAAATTGGTCCCTCCAAACCAGACCAGACACGATGATTGATATAAGGGTGAGATAGGAGTCATAGGACTAAACCCACACTAAGGACCAACCCTAGACTCTTATTGAACAATATCATAAAAGCCTCAAAAAATGTCTTTTGTTTAATTGGTATACAAAACTCGAATTGCAAATAGTGAAAAGGATAACAATGTAAGCAATATCACTGTACGTGTTCAAACATCTGTTGTCAAAGGCTGAAATATATACCATTAGCAAAACGGTGAATAAAAAGGCTCGGATCAACTAGTTTCCGGACAATTGAGTGTTCTTCAAGATGCAATACTTTGCAAAGCTGCAAAAATACAGCGCCCAGTACATAGCTGCAATGCATTTGGACCACAAGAAATGCAACAAAGATATCAAAAGCTGTTAAAAATCAAGTCTTTAAAGAATGAGATGAAGCGAAGAAAAGGCATGTCCATGAAACTCAAAACTTATTAAAATAAAGTGTGCTTTATACAAGGCTTCAAAACTAGAATAGCATTCTTACACGTTAACTCTCAATAACTCTGAAAATTCAATCAGGAGGAATGGTTTGTTATTCTCTCTGCACAAACAGGATTTCAAAAGTTAGTTAGATACATGATTACTAATTCTCAGATGTGTTTCATGCCTAAAGTTTACACTAAGGTCCTATGCAACTGACAACATCACAGTGGTAGAGAACCTTAAAATTTACGATACAATTAATAATCAATATCTCAGGGCTTCAGCATCAACCAGCCAGATAGATCAAGGCCATACACAGAATTAATTACCGTTTGAGCAGTCGTACAATACATAAATGACTTACCGACATGCTATGTAAAGACATGCAGCTGCCACGTGCTCAGCTCTGCGGCCCCGGACAAAGTTTTTCTCAACGGCTATCTTTAATAAAAGCAAACACTTATGAAATTATATGATTACCGTAAATTGCAAGTATCTCAGAAATAGGCAAAGTTTTGTACAACTCACTTCATAGAATCTCACAGCCGGTTTAGCTATTCTGTCTCCGCCACCCACACCCAAGTTATCAGCTATGTGTGTAATCTCCTGATAGGCTGTAGCAATCAGAAGGAAGATAGTTAGGTCTGAGATTACACAACCAACCCAGTCGTCTTAGCAGAGCACTGGCATGTTTTTGGGTTTCAGTTGGGTTGAGGCAATTTGCATTTCCAATGGGGCCAAAGACTAATTATTCTTTGGCTTTGAGATGCAGTGGAATAAAGAAAATGTCTCATAAAACTGTCTATGCTTCTTATACTCTGAAGTAGCAGGCAGTTAGTGCGATTCTCGAAGCTTTTTCATTTTGGGTCATCCTTGCGCAGTCTCTATATTTCTATAGGGCTAAGGCTTGCGTACATCCGACTTCCCCTTATCCCGCCTTATGGCGGGAGCCTTTAAGGCGATGGAGTAGTGATGTTGCTGTTGTTGGTTGCGGCAGTGTCTTTAACCTTAACCTTTTCAAAGTCCAACAGAACGTTGGTGCCAACTGTCTGCCTCATCCTGGGGGCAAGACTGTTTCTGTCTTCTAATAGAATGATATCTTATCTATTAAACCAAAGTGTATACAGATGAAATGAGCAAACAAATTTTGAAACTTGTCAGCACATACCCCTATCAAGTGTCCTCTCACGCGAACCTGACTCTCCCATTGGCACATAAGTGCCCTGCATCTGACTCTGCAATAAAATAAAATCAGTGACAACCCAAAGGATAGAAGTCCTGCTTTACCCATAAAAGTAAAAAGTGAAAAACTTATCATGGACGAAGCACCAACCTGCCCATCAGAACCTATCCCGAAAGTAACTTCTTCTCTATAAATATCTTCATCGACAACTTTGCCACAGTGGGTGCAGCATCTAAACACATGGGAAAAAAACAGTGAGGGAGGTGAAAACACAAACAACACCATTATCCGATCTCCACTAACAAAACATTCGGGCAATTAACAAGTTTAAACCTAATAATCCATCAGACTCGTTATTTGTAATTTGTGTATAGCGATCATAAGACGAGTTATTTCTCCAAATCCAGACAGCATCGCGCTGTGACATTAAACTACTAGTAACAACTAACTAGTCTATGAGTATCTCAAAATTGAAATGTAGTATTAGAGACTTAATTTGGGATCATAATCATTGCGAATTTCGGTTGTCCAAAGGTTCAATTTAGGGCGAAACGGGTCAAAACAAACCTCATCTATGCAAATTGCGAAACCACATGATATTAACAATAATAATAAGAATAATTCCTAAATAGCAATCGTATCATATAATCAATTGAAAAATACAAAGAAAACAAGGAACAGACATATAACCCAAATCAGTGGTAGCCACAGTCCTGTGACTCATACAGCTGCTGCACCACCGCTCATGACTCATCCCTGCAATTTTAGGGTTTATAATATTACTATTATTAGTATTAGCCCAAATTAAATTGGTGATCAATTAAACAACAAGAGAGAGATGGATTGTCGAATAAGTTACCGTCGGAGAAGGTTGTCGCCGGAAAATGAGAGTGTTTTGGGGGGTTTTAGCAGGACAAAGGAAACTGTGGGTGGGCCCCAATTTATATTTCTGGTCTTTATTTTCCGAGTGGCGGGTTTTTTAGGAATTTTATGTTACAACACCATTTGGCTTTTCGAGTTTGGGATTTGGAATGAAACGGATTTCTTAGAGGGGTTATATCTGTTGTTATTTTTGTCGATTCTTTGGGTTGATACGTTTGTTTCTATAATACCAAATCACGATTTCATATTTTAAAGAGTAATTGTAATCGCGATCCTATACATTAAAACGCATTTGGGAAATCAAATATATTGATCATGATTCATGACATTGATTGTTCTTTACACGCACCTTGACCTTGCTGAAGGGTATAGTTATGTTATGTGATAATTGATGAGCCTCTTTCCCTGATCCTTTTTTTGTAACATCGGTGTCACATTACCGAGTCATCATATTTTTATACCATGCGCGGAGAGTTAATGAAGATCAAGATCATTTACAACCATGTTTATGATAAATGTTGTCAAAATATTCTTATTATTTAGTGGAGAGTTAATGTTGTCAAGATCATTTACAACTTAGACCTGTATGACTTGACTGATGGACAAAAATGATGCTATGACTTACCAATGGATCAAATGAAGGGATAAGCTTCCAGGAATTAAAACTCCACACAGTTTTATTTCTACATCTCAAAACCAGGCACTATAGGATCGATTGATGTATGCAGGAGATAAGATAATGGTATTCAAGTGTATGCCAAACAACTTGTGTAATCTGTGCTACAGTCGGAGAAAGAAGGAAGGCGTACGCCATGCCAGAAAATTGCGATAAAATAGAACAAAATGATTCATAGAGCCACTCATCTTTTGTAGGGAGCATCTACTCCAGAAAAGTAGCTACATACCCAAGTCTTATAGGGTTTATTTTTACTTGACAACAGTAAAAGTTTGAACCAAAAAATACACATTGGGGTAATTAATACCCTATGTTTAGTAGCACTAGAAATGAAGGACATATCAAACCAAAGGTTTGTTTTGGACTTTTGCAGTTTGACAAGGCGCGCCATATCTGCTTACTGCTAAGGTGAGCTTGCTCAAGGATTGGCCAAGGCAGGACAATTCTCTGACCGCACCTGCAGCGCTGGCCTCTTCTTCTCTGAAAGCTCCTGTGTGTTACCAGAACAGAAAAGATTGTCAGATAGTGATGAATAATGAACATGTAGAATTGTTTGGGTCTTTAGTAGGATCTAAATGGGGGAAGGGGGTGGACAAGAAACAACGAGATATACTTGACAAACCTGAATTGATTTCTTTAGCTTCCTCATACTCAGGGGTGAAAGCAATGTTCCGCTTCCAGCAACAGAAATCTTGACATTTCGGGGTTCTGTTTTACTGGCACTCTGGTCAATGTTCTCCTTGTTGACATCAGATACAACATTTCTCCTTCCAACTGAAATCGGTGTCTTGCTTGGTGTAGGCTGCATTGTCTTGCTCGGAGTCATGCTGAATTGCTTTTCACTAACATCTTCAACAGTAATATGACCAGACACAGAATCTTCAGAAATCAAATTGTCAAAGAGCTTGTTGATTGTGTACAGGCCTGCAGCATTAACCTCAACATTACTCTGCAAATCTTCATCAGCAAGGGTAACATCATTTGATTCTGAAAGATCGTTAGCCCCTGCAAAATTACAATTCAACAGTCGATACCATTTAGACACAAATTTTCCATGAAGGCAGGGTCCCCTTGAACAAAGTGACAACATGTTTCAAGCATACTCACCAGAGTTGAACTCCTCGGTTTCTTCATCATCTTCCACCACTTTGGCCAATGGGACATCATTCGCTTCCAAGGTCAAAGTTCCCATTTTCACTGCCAATTCAGCTGCCTGTGCAAATTAAAAATGCAGAAATATAAGGATTAAGGACAAACTGAACAGATATGAATTAGTGTCCCACGATTTCTCAAATTTCTAGACTGACCTGGAGTTTTTCTCTGAGCATTTTCTTTAATTTCCGCATGCTCTTCTTGTCCAAAGGTGTTTCCTTTTCCTCAGTTTGAATAATAGACTCAGAAGAAGCATCTATGTGGCTAGTTTCAAGCTTCTCAATTGGCTGGGAGACTACAGCTGTATCAACACTTGACTTGTTTTCTTCTTCTCCATCAAGGCACAGCTGTGCAGCGTCTGAAGCATTGTTTCCCGAAACAAGCGATTCATCAGCCAATTCAGCATTGAAACCTGAAGCAAGTGTCAAATCAGGTTGTGCAGCAGTAAACTTAGAGCCAGACTTCTCCGACATCTGATCAATCTTCTCAAAAGATTCACTCTCTGAACTTGCATCACTGAAGTCTTCACCGTCTGAACCTTCATTGAAATTTTCAAGTCCACTTTTGTCAGATTCATTTACGTCACTTAAAATGAGCTTTGAACCATCTGCACCCATACCTATCTCCACATTCTCATCTTGACTACCTTTATATTCAATCTCAGACTCCACATCTCCATTGAGGACTTGGCTCTTTGAGTCTCCTGTGTTTGTAGCTTCATTGACAATCTCGAACTCATTACCAGCTTCATTCTCGAACCCTGCATCCCCGGACACTTCCATGTCGTTTGAACCATCTGCACTTCCACCTACATCATCATTTACAGCTTGAATGTCTATAGTTCCACTCCTGGACACCACATCTCGACAGAAGATTTCCTTGTGCTCTGAACTTCCTGAGCTTGTATCTTTGTTCAAAGTCTCAACTGCATTATTCTCCATGACCTCAGCGCTGATATCATCGATACCACTAACATCCTTGTTATTCTCCGAATCCACTGGAAGGCCATAGTTTCCTGCTGCAAGTAAAGGCTGTCAATTTCCGGAAAGTATCACAGTAAAGGGCGAGGGGCAGAAGCATAATTGAATTCAGTGAGACAAACTAGTAACATTCTGTAGCAGACCACTAGCAACATATATTCGTCAAGACAAAGCACCACAAATTGGCATTCAGCATAATATTAGATAGAAAAGAACATGGTCGTTCAGAATAAAATGATTGTGATGATTACCATGATTGGTTTCAGAAACGCATTCCACGGGCTTTTCTTGGTCAGCTGTTTCAATCTGTCCCTGTAGATGTTTGTCCAGCTCTACCACAGATAATCTGGCTTCTTCTGGGTTTGTGGATGCTCTTCTTGTATAAGTTTGCACCTCACTCTTCTGAGTATGAGTGACGATTGGTTGAGCTGGAGTTTGGGACAAAAGGTTCTTCTCCTGGTCAAATTCTTGTATGACTTTTCTTCTTGAGACACGGCATGATTTAGTTATCAAGTTTGAGGTTGCTGGGTCTTTGGGGGTGTTCCTTCGAGTAGTCCAAGTGTGACGAGCACACGAGGAAGTCAACTCAGACATGGTGGGGGAGTGTGGAGCCTGTGAGTTGCATTCGTTAACAAAGTCTTCAAGTCCTTGAAGCTGTTACATTGCAGTAATTTTTAGTAACATGCATGTTGACGATTATGAATGAATGGTCTTCAAAGAAGCAGACTTACAGTATCCAGGGAGGCGAGGGCATCAGCCATGGTTGCATTGGTAGTATTTGCCGGAATCTTGTTCTTCTTACAGAGGCTCTGGAGGTCCCTTCTACTGAGGCTGTGAAAATGAAGCTTCTTCTCTTGAACTTGGTTGACAGCATCATTGCTCTCC